>JAVTVY010031644.1:0-123041 GCA_036873755.1 Hanleya hanleyi | reverse complement strand
TTTGGCTTAATTGACAATGCTGTCTTATGGGGGAATTTCAGATCACTCCAATTGATGACCTATTTCCAAAGGTATAGGTCAAGATATGAATAGAACTCGTTTTTCCTCCTGCACAATATTTGGACATCTCTACAGATGTTGCTTCCTCATATCCACCTGTATCCAAAGTTCATTATAGATCCTTTGTCAAGAGAATCTTTGTGATAGTAACAGGCCCCTCCAGGTAGGCTGATCAGATTGTCTATAGATCTATGTACAGGTATCTCCTGAAAAAGCAATCATCATTATTTCTGAACAATATCCTCACTTTATCTTGGAACATATTTATTCCATTGATTACTAAGTTTAAAAAACGAGATATTTCATATATGCAGTTACTTCTGTATTTGATAATGCTCAAGGTCACACCATTGTTGATGATGGTTGTCATGGTTACAGTTGTTGTTGTTGTATGTTGTAGGTGGTATAGGTATTCCTGGTGCTGTCATTGGTATTCTAACAGGAGGATATGTCCTCAAGAGATTCCAGCTCAGACCAAGAGGTACAAGCTCATTATCATTTATTACCTCGTTATATACCTCTCTAATATATTACTCTGTTTTAGGCTCCATAACGAATTACCGTACTCTGTTTTAGTCTCTGTAATACATGTACATTAATCTGTTTCAGGCTGTATATTAACTCTATTTTAGGCTCTGTAATACATTACTTTGTTTTAGGCTCCATAACACATGACCTTTTTTTAGGCTCCTTAGTATTTTAATCTGTTTTAGGCTCTGTAATACATGTACATTAATCTGTTTCAGGCTGTATATTAACTCTATTTTAGGCTCTGTAATACATTCATCTGTTTTTATACGCCCGTCAAATTTGACGGGACGTATTATGGTATGGCGTCGTCCGTCTGTCCGTTAACTTTTTCTCGTCAACGCAACTCGTCCTAGAGTTTTCAATGGATTCTTCTGAAATTTGGTACACATGATCGGTACCATGTGTAGATGTGCATGAACTTTTTTTCGGCCCGATTCGACGTTTTCTTGAGTTACTCCCCTTGACTTTGGTCTGAAATCCTAGTATTTGGCACCTATTGTCTTCGTCAATGCAACTCGTCCCAGAGTTTTCAATGGATTCTTCTGAAATTTGGTACACATGATTGGTACCATGTGTAGATGTGCACAAACTTTTTTCAACCCGATTAGACCTTTTCTTGAGTTACTCCCCTTGATTTTGGTCTGAAATCCTTGTATTTGGCACCTACTGTCTTCGTCAACACAACTCGTCCCAGAGTATTCAATGAATTCTTCTGAAATTTGGTACACATGATCGGTATCATGTGTAGATGTGCACGAACCTTTTTCGGCCCGATTCAACATTTTCTTGAGTTACTTCCCTTGATTTTGGTCTAAAATCCTTGTATTTGGCACCTACTGTCTTCGTCAACACAACTCGTCCCAGAGTATTCAATGAATTCTTCTGAAATTTGGTACACATGATCGGTATCATGTGTAGATGTGCACAAACCTTTTTCGGCCCGATTCAACATTTTCTTGAGTTACTTCCCTTGATTTTGGTCTGAAATCCTTGTATTTGGCACCTACTGTCTTCGTGAATGCAACTCGTCCCAGAGTTTTTAGCTCATCTGGGCCGAAGGCCCGATGGGCTAATGTCATGGCCTGATTGTCCGTCGTCCGTTGTCCGTCGTGCGTCGTCCGTAAACATCTTCTTCTCTGAAACCGCTTGGCCGATTAAGCTGAAACTTGGCATGCATGTTCCCCCCAATGAGTACATCAGAATTTGGTCATGCGGTGTTGATTCGATTTCAAATATGGCTGCCATGGTGGCCATCTTGAATTTGCCAGTGAAATCTTGTCATCATTATTTTTTGGTAACTACTTCATGGATCTTTCTCAAATTTGGTACACCAGTTCCCCTTTGGGTCTAGTTGTACGACATGTGTGCTTTAGTCCAATTTGAATATCCAATATGGCCACGAGGTGGCCATCTTGGATTTCCCCATGAAACTTTGTTATCGCAATTTCTCAGGAACTACTGCATGGATCTTTCTCAAATTTGGTACACAGGTTCCCCTTGGGGTCTAGTTGTGCAAGATACCTTTTGTGGTCTGATTCAAAAATCCAATATGGCCACCAGGCGGCCATTTTGGATTTCCCAATGAAACATTGTTATCGTGATTTCTCAGGAACTACTGCATGGATCTTTCTCAAATTTGGTACACAGGTTCCCCTTGGGGTCTAGTTGTACAAGATACCTTTTCTGCTTCGATTCGAAAATCCAATATGGCTACCAGGCAGCCATCTTGGATTTCTCCATGAAATATTGTTATCGTGATTTCTCAGGAAGTACTGTAGGGATCTTTCTCAAATTTGGTACACAGGTTCCTCTTTGGGTCTAGTTGTGCAACATACCTTTTGTGATTTGGTTCGAAAATCCAATATGGCCACCAGGCAGCCATCTTGGATTTCCACATGAAACTTTATCGCGATTTCTCAGGAACTACTGCATTGATCTTTCTCAAATTTGATACACAGGTTCCCCTTGGGGTCTAGTTGTACAAGATACCTTTTTCGGTCCGATTCGAAATCCAATATGACCACCAGGTGGCCATCTTGGCTTTCCCCATGAAACATTGTTATCGCGATTTCTTAGGAACTACTGCATGGATCTTTCTCAAATTTGGTACGCACTGGTTCCCCGTGGGGTCTAGTTGTGCAAGATACCTTTTCTGCTCTGATTCGAAAATCCGATAAGGCCACCAGGCGACCATCTTGGATTTCCCTATGAAACTTTGTTATCGTGATTTCTCAGGAATTACTGCATGGATTTTTCTCAAATTTGGTACACAGGTTCCACTTGGGGTCTAGTTGTGCAACATACCTTTTGTGATTTGATTCGAAAATCCAATATGGCCACCAGGCGGCCATCTTGGATTTCCACATGAAACTTTGTTATCGCGATTTCTCAGGAACTACTGCATTGATCTTTCTTAAATTTGATACACAGGTTCCCGTGGGGTCTAGTTGTGCAAGATAGCTTTTCTGGTCCGATTCGAAAGTCCAATATGGCCACCAGGTGGCTATCTTGAATTTCCCTATGACATTTTGTTATCGTGAATTCTCAGGAAATTACTGCATGGATCTTTGTCAAATTGGGTTCACAGGTTCCCCTTGTGGTCCAGTTGTGCAAAATACCTTCTTTGGGTCATTTCTAAAATCCAATATGGCCGCATCTTGAATTTCTCATGAAACTTTATCATGAAATCTCAGGAAATTACTGCATGGATAACTTAGTATTCACGGGGGACAACACAAGTTAGAAACTCGTCTATTGCAGTTCTTCAGTAAAAATTTCTTACAGCTACTTTCTCCAGTTACAGCCAGATGAGCTACAGTGCTGTGGCACTATCTTTAATGGATTCTTCTGAAATTTGGTACACATGATCAGTACCAATTCAACGTTTTCTGGAGTTATCCCCCTTGATTTTAGTCTGGAATCCTTTTATTTGGCACCAACAGTCCTCGTGAACGAGACTCGTCCTAGGGGTTTCATTGCATTCTTTTGAAATTAGGTAAACATGATTGATGCCAAGTGCACATGTGCATGAACTTTTCTCGAGTTCATTCGACAGTTTCTTGAATAACTTCCCTTGATTATGGTCTGAAATCTTTATTTGCCAGCTACTGTCCTCGTGAACGCAACTCGTCTCAGACTTTTCGATGGATTCTTTTGAAATTTGGTACATATGATCGGTACCATGTGTAGATGTGCACAAACTGTTTTTGAGCTGATTCGATGTTTTCTTCAGTTACTCACCTTCGTTTTAGTCTGAAATCCTTGTATTTGGCACCTACTGTTAAATCAACCCCAGTCATCAGGCTGATGAGCTTACTTTTGCAGCTTATACTAACACAAATTTTGTTTGAAAGTTACTGATACATACATAAGCGCATAACCGGGGGTGGGGAATATGCACTCCTGCGGAGTTAGAGTAACTGGAGTTCTACCTGCTCCTACAAATACCGCTCCAGGCCCTTATGTACCCCCCCACCCCGACCTGATTTCCAAACCTGCCTACACCACTGTATACAGCAATGATGGCTTATACATGTACAGTATTATGACTGTTGCAGCAATACAAACAACATACACCTTTGTCTATAACAACATTCAGGAGATAAAAATATTGTTTATCGACTATTTTTTTACGGGCGTATTTTGGGTTCAATTGAACTCTTGTTAGGCTCTGTAATACATTAATCTGTTTTAGGCTCTGTAATATATTACTCTGTTTTAGGCTCTGTAATACATTCATCTATGTTTAGGCTCTGTAATGAATTAATCTGTTTTAGGCTTTGTAATACATTAATCTGTTTTAGGCTCTGTAGTATATTACTCTGTTTTAGGCTTCGTAACACATTTACTCTGTTTTAGGCTCTCGAACACATTACTCTGTATTAAGCTCTGTTTATAGTTACTGCTTGATGCTACTAAATTTTCTGCATATTCCTTTTGATATTTAATGTATTTGACATAATTCCATCATTGTTACCGGGGACAGGATAATTTTGCAACCAGAGATTCTCCATGATAAAATTGAATGTGTTGTAATATCTCTCACGTCTGTAGAATAGCGAAATTACAAGTCGAAGAAATTAGGTTTAACTTTATGAATGTTTCATGTATCACTGTTTTTGATAGGTACATGTACATTGAGGGCTTCATGTACATGTATGGCTGTTATTTATTGGTACATTGAGAGCTCCATGTTTGGCTGTTTTGATTGGTAGGTGCCATCCAGCTGGTTCTGGCTTTAAACCTCATATCATTGGCTGGTTTTACTCTCTTCTTCTTCCTGGGATGTGACAACATGAAAATTGCCGGGGCAACCGAACCTTACTTCAACAAGTAAGTGCCAAAATATGTGTTGGTTAGTAGCTAATAAAAATACCAATGAGGAGTTTTATAGAAATTACAGTGCATCATGGGATATCTTTCATTTTGGAAGCATTTGATTGGCCAATTCAAATTTTCGAAATAAAATCCGAGGTTTTCATTGGCTTGTGGATAGACTTGAAAGAGCATTCAGCCAATCACTTTATGACGGAGACCTCATTGATTAGTCTGTCTTGGGCTGCAGGGCTTAATTTCTCATGGGAATCTGCTTCTCATCAGCACTTCCACAAAATAAATCTTGATAATCCAACAGATTCCCATAAAGTATTAACTGGGATATAGTATCCGTTAGATTGTATCCCAGGTTAAGTAAATGGTATAAAACTAACTATTTTGGATTCTGGTGGATTTCTGTAGTGTGGAATTTCAAGAATCTGTCTGGAATCCTGTAAAATTTCGATGATAAGCTGAGCCTGTGCTGGTTTCAGTCAATAATATCCACAAGTATCCACCATAATGCTGGTTGTCAGAATCATGAAGTTGAAAACAATCCAAGTAAAAAAAAAACCATGCATGCACAAACAGCTCGGCATCTTACTTAATGTTATAACTATACATACACGTGGTCAATACTGATTAGGATTGACAAGGGAAGCATTGAGAATGTTTAGTATATAGGCTTTGATTAGGCCTCAAGATCAGGACTGGATTGTCACGGGTATTGATTTTTTTAAATATTTTGTGAGTACGTGAAAAGAATCAATGAAATTAAACACAAAAAATAAAATAATGGTATTTGTGTATTGGTTGACATTTATAAGTCGCAAAATTGTAAATGCCACAAAATCTCCATAACCAAGAAATCATAGAGATGAGATTTCATTTCATTTCAATCTTTATTTACTGTCGGAATGGTTGTTACAACAAGCATGAGCCCAATGCCACGAAAATTAAATACTTAAAGGTAATCTGGTTTGTACCAACATTAATTAAACAGGATGATAGATTTTCAGTTTAGAGAAACTGTGTTCAAAAATAGTTTGTTGAAAGTTGTAAGAAATTCTTCAAAATCTCTCTAAAATATATGGCATTGAGGGACTTTTAAGCCCTTCCATACTATCCAATCAGATTATGTGATTGCCACTTCCTGTTTGTCGATTATGAGTCAGTTAACCAATCATGGACAGAACTAACTCTTCCTGTTTGTCGACTATGGGTCAGTGGACAGAACTAACACTTCCTGTTTGTCGATTATGGGTCAGTTAACCAATCAGTGGACAGAACTAACACTTCCTGTTTGTCAATTATGGGTCAGTTAACCAATCAGTGGACAGGACTAACACTTCCTGTTTGTCGACTATGGGTCATTGTACAGAACTAACACTTCCTGTTTGTCGATTATGGGTCAGTTAACCAATCAGTGGACAGAACTAACACTTCCTGTTTGTCGACTATGGGTCAGTGGACAGAACTAACACTTCCTGTTTGTCGATTATGGGTGAGTTAACCAATCAGTGGACAGAACTAACACTTCCTGTTTGTTGACTATGGGTCAGTGGACAGAACTAACACTTCCTGTTTGTCGATTATGGGTCAGTTAACCAATCAGCATTCTCATGGCATCAGATTGTATATGCCCTATTGTCGTATATACCCTCTGATGTCAAAGTGGGGCTAATTGCGGCGCGCAGCTTTTCTGCGCATGGCTCTCGCCCAATCAACAGCCTCCGTTACTAAATGAAGCGAACTTGTTGAGATTACCGAATGGCGCCGATGATTTCCGAAAAGCTCAGCGTAACTTCGGTGAGCCAATCAACATAGGCGTTGTATATCGACGAGAACGAACAGCGGCAAATCTTTGAGGGGCGTCCTGTTTAAAAAAACCGGACTGGTATTTGTGATCTGTCAGTTAACTTCCATCATGAACGAGCAAGTAAATGTACTTCGAGCCCTGGGATTTACTGCCACATATCTTGCACCTGGCGATTGCGACAGAGAAAAACTACAGGAGGGACCTTATTCATTTGTATTCTCAAGCCTCGAATTACTGTTAAACCAGGAAGAGAACCGCGATTTGCTAATTAAACACGGGGAAACCACAGCGGCTATTGTCGCCGACGAGGCTCATGCGGTGATTCGATGGTAAATTTATAAACAGGTAAATTACATTAATAAAAAATTAATACTAAATTATAATATAAATTTTAAATATAAAACTGAAAATTGTGATAATACTGTTATTGTCATTTTTTAATTCAAAGCCAATTTATTTGATAAACATTTTTTAGTTTGAGCAAATTTAAATAAGTTAGTTTGATAAAAAATTCCTATTTGAAAAAAAAAAACTGAATTAATTATTAAATTAAACCACAGTTGCTAAACTGAAATCCGTTATTTTCAGACAAAATCTTAATATTATTTATGGGTATAAACAGGGAAACAAGCACATTTAACTGCAGGTATCTCATTATTTAATATTTAGTACTGCGAGGAAATTAGGCCAATGGTGTGTTCCGATGCACAGTTCTCGTCCACCTCCTTCACTGATTGTTTTTATTACTTACTTGTTGCACATCAATACATAATAATATATACCTCGCTGAAGTTCAGATGAGTAATTTTGGCTGAGTAATTTTTCAATATTATATTTTGTGTTGACGTTGATTTGTGTTGTGTTACCCTCCCTCACTGAGTTCAAGACCGGCGACATGAAACACAGACATCATTCGATACACATGTCCATAATATAATTTTCTGAAAGACGCACGCTTGTTGATTGTCGGTCACGTCTACCACCTGTTTGATCCATTTTCCAGGGTCATTATCAATTAATGCTTACAATAGCTCTCAGCGTGAATCGGAATGCTAGCCCGTCAAATGTTGTTTACAATATGACCGCCCGTCTTCACGCGGTGATCAGCTGTGAGGACGTAGTCAGCCGGAATATATAACGCGCTCTCTTATTGGCTCAGCGGAAAAAGACGCAATGCGGCTGCGCGCCAGGCATTTGTATAGGGGTGAAGTCAGAGCCTTGTTTACCGACGGTTTGGAGGTTACAAACTCTGACGTTGGGAGAATGACCAATCAGTGGACAGGACTAACACTTCCTGTTTGTCGACTATGGGTCAGTGGACAGAACTAACACTTCCTGTTTGTCGATTATGGGTCAGTTAACCAATCAGTGGACAGGACTAACACTTCCTGTTTGTCGACTATGGGTCAGTGGACAGAACTAACACTTCCTGTTTGTCGATTATGGGTCAGTTAACTTTTCTGGTCCTATTGTACATGTCCCCATTTAGATTGTGATTATTTCTAAACAAAAATGTTTGTACTTTATTCAGTTTGGAAGATTACTAAACACTTACCTTGAATATTAAATGTTTAAATGTGTTATAGTCGAAAATATTTGTGTATAAAATGCATCTGTTACGTCAGGTAAACATCTATTAATTCGATCCCCCTGTCAAAATTAAATCACCTTCAACTTTGGGGACAAAATTCAATTGGCTGTTCTAATAAATTTGATCACTCTCTGAATCATTGAAATAATGAAGAAATAATGGATTATATGCATGATTCTGAACCATTTTGTCAACTTCCTGTTCTAATAAATCTGATCACTTCCATATTTCATCATGAAAAATTTCTCTTCCTGTGATTGAATTATTAGAGGGATTACCATATGATTGTGCAATCCTCACCAATCTGTGTATCAGGTATGCGAAAAATACAATCAATGAAAAATTATGAAAATTGCACTGATGACAGAGATCGTACAATAAATAAATGTCTGTACCAAAACAAGTAAATATGAAATTGAATGATTAAAGAGAACAGCACATTGCACAAGTTATATCCCGATAATAATGATAACTGGTGTCTGGACCAAGAAATGATTAAAACAAGATCATGGTTCCGAGAAAATGGTACGAGTCAAATGTCCCTCTCTGTTTATTGATTTCCTACATGTGGAGAAATTATATGAAAATAAAGGATGTCAGCCAATTAGGAAATTATTCTTCAGACGACAGTCTATACTGAGAACAGCTAGCGAATGTACATCTAACAAGCATGATTCATGTATGGTGATTTCAGACCATAACAGAACTCGAATGACGTTACACAGCCATGTTTATTCTGCAGTGTGGACAAAGCTAAAGTCCGCTGCCCAGTGAACCAAACTTAAAACCCCGCTATTCATCCGTTTCATTGATCGAGCATGCTGGTTGAATATCAATGCTGACGTGGTTACAGGCTCAAAGTCTTGGACAGCGTCAAATGAAAGGCCTATGTCACGAACGGTCGGTCCAAGATTTCCTCGAAGAAATTGGCTGAGATTGATTGACGGATACCTCTTTGATGACGGAGGTGTTTTTGTCGGGGATGGTCCTTGTGTCTCTCACAATAACTGCCTGGAAAGGCTAAGCTTGCGTTAACCCTGGCTGAATACCCCAGGATTGGCATGGAAAGTCGAATCTACCATAGCTTGGAGATAAGCCATGTACAGTTTTAGTGTGGCCATCCTTCCACCTAAATGGATGTAGAGAATACATGTACAATCTTGTTTATCCATTCCTGTATTCAAATGTCCTTAATACGTTGTAATGTACACATACAAGAATGAAACCAGTCTGTCATTTCCGTGTCATCTCGTGTCTCATATGTATGTCCATGATTTCTCAGAAATGAAGATTTCGCAACATTTTGATTATGAGACTTTCAAATTTCAACCTTTGCACAAATATGTGTTATCTCATTTTCACCTCTATTTATCAAGTTGGGATGATCTACATATACTTTATTAGTATTACAATACAAAATGGATGGAATGATTAAGAAATCAAGACCATATAGGTGTACATGTAGACCTACATATGTAGTTTATTCTACATTCTGGAGATGATCGAATATTGGATCAATTGACCGATACAAATTTGAGGGAATATTGTTAGGGGGGGGGGGGGTTATTGAATGTTACTGAGTTGTTAGATTTATTAGAGCATTAATCATACATTATTCTTCTTAGCTCCAATTGTACCCTCAATCCAACCAATAATATACAATCAAACTGCATTGGTACTCTTGTATAATGTCATCAAGTTGACCCATGAAAAAGATAACACACCATATTTTCCATTGACAGAGGAATTCACCTTGTATTGTTTGCCATACTTGTACCATTTTACGAGTCGTGCAATAAACGTATTGTATTGTATTCTTCTGTGTGTTATATGCCCGTCAATACAGGTCAAAAGGTCGAACATGTATATTGTTATCACGATCTCTGTCTGTCTGTCTGTCTGTCTATCAAGTTTTCTTGATTGTGCGATATCTTCAGTCCTAGGTTATGGATTGGTACAAACTTTATGTAATCATTGATCATTGTCGCTTGAGCCAGAAAATATGCCAAACAAATGGAAAATCTCCAGTTCCATGTTAAGAATTTGTACCAAACTTTGTGTATACCTGGTCCATATGACAAAGAAGACCTTATTTTATTTTGAGGTCAAACTTCAAGTTCACATAGGTCATAAAACCTGTAAAACAAAACAAAAAACGGAAAGTTGTGTTGTCGGAGTCATAACTCTGGGGAGGTGGATTGTGATCAAATTTCAATTATGCATCAAACTGATCATGTCGAGCAATATGGTCTATCCATCTGTCCATTCATCTGTCTGTAAACTTCTATTGTGTGCTTGTGATATTCCTGCGAAGTAGGTTCCCATTTGCAAATTGTCCGGGAATGAGTGAGTCCATCCATCCATCCGAATCCTTTCGTCTGCAAAATAAGGAGAACCATTGACATTAGAACTTTGATTTTTGGCATGAACGTGCATTAGGTGACTGTTACCAGCAAGTTCTGAGCTGACCTACTTAGGTGACCTATAAACCTCAAAATTTTGAAAGGATTTCAGGTTAGTTCTAGATAGAGGACCTTCAAGTCATCTCTCAACCATCTCCCGTAGAGGGCCCCCAAGTCATCTCTTGACCATCTCTCGTCAAAGTACACACTTAAATCATATCAAACCCTACTTCGTAGGTCCTGTGACGTTAGTCACACTGCTCATGTCTTCTCTTCCAGGTACTAAACTGGATAAACATTACCCATAGAACATAGAAGAAGCCAACTAAAGCCAAATGTCTGCATTCTAATGCCCTCAGGAGTGATTGCTTTTCCATCACAGCTGTTCAGCACTGTTGAAGTTGCACAGGCGTATATTGAAGCCCATCGGTTCTCGTCTATTGATGCAATCGACTTGGCTCCTTAAATCAATACTGTTTAGGTGACTTCCTACTCAATCAGTTGCTCACTGTGGAGGACTATTATCACTAACTGATGAAATGAAGCATTTACATGATATTACATACTTAAAGTATGGAAAATTCTTATTTTGGCTTTCTCTAAGACGGACCCTATTGGCAACACTGGCTTTGAGCAAAAGAAGAAGTTGAAGTCAGCTAAACTGTACTAGGGTAAACTGTATAACCTGGAGCCTTTTGGAGCAAAACCAGTTTTTCGGCCATAAAAATCATTCCATATGCAACAAAAATCTCAATACTTTGAGATATTCCAGAAATTACACATGTCAAGTATGTTATATCAGGCTAGAGATTCGAGTTACAGAACAATGATGCCATATCTAGGTCAGGGTCAATTCGGGAACTGTCACAGAGGTCAAAATGTACTACAGTGAAACCTGGATACACCGACCGTGCACGGGACCGAAGAAATATGTCGGTTTTGACAGTGTGTCGGTTTTCTCAGGGTTGATGATTTTGGCGTCTGGCTGAGAGACGACAACAACAACAACAACGCTGAAGGAAGGAAGTAGGCTAATACGAGGACTGTGCTACAATACTTTTTATTCGACACACAAAATAAATAAATTATATGTAATACTATAAATGATGTTGATCGTTTATATTTACAATGCACATTTATGATGAAAATATATACAAGATGTTATGAAGGAAAGTCTATAAGATGACGCAACTGCGGTACAATGTAGGTCACGTAAGGTGTCGGGTCTATAGCACTCAAGTCAGCACAATGCGAAATATATAAATACGCCAATATAATAATATAATGAACTTAAATATTTGAATACATGTAATAATTGTCAGTTGTAGCACTTTAATATTTAGTGAAAAACTTATCGAGCGTGGATTGCTCTTTCCTGCTCTGCTCCTTCACGATCATATCCTCTGTTATGCTCGTCATGGCCTGGATTTGCGCAAGGCGCAAACAAACACCTCGTGTAATTGACTGGTACATGTTTGGGCGTGCTGAATGTTCTAAGCGGATTATAGCTGAGTCGACGGCCGACCGACCGACCTCCTGGTGCGTGAGTTGTCAGTCGGTCGGATAGCATGCAGCGTCGGTGTTTTCAGGGCCAATTAACATTGTTTAGATAGGTTTGCATTTAAAAACACGGTCGGTTCCGATGGGGACAGGTTCCGGTGTATTCAGGGTCTTGGTATAGGCAATTAACATTGGAGAAAAAATGGACCGGAGAGTTTGGTCGGTGTTGACAAGGTTCCGGTGTTTCCAGTGGTCGGAGTTCTCAGGTTTCACTGTAATAGCAAAGTACATGTATATTCCGATGAATACATGCAATTCTTGTGGGTGATTAAAGTACAAGTATCGACCGGTCATCACCATGTTTATGATCTTAATATATGTTGCATGTATAGCAGTCATTATATCATGTTACTCTGCCAAATGTCACAGATATCACAATGTGACAGTCATGTGTCATATAACTCCCTCTGATTTGCCTATTGATGAAGTTCAGCCAGATATATTGCTCGTGAACACAATACCTAAGGGACATTGACCTAGTGACTAGTTTTGATTTGTTTAGCATCCCTCCTAAACACAATATTTGGACAAAAATTTCAGCTATACTCTTGGGATTTGCCTCATATCAACCATTATGCCAAGTTCACTGAAGAGCCTTGTCAAGAGAAGGTTAGTCAAGGCATCATGTAATTTCCGGGATGCTAGTTACTCAGCTTGTCACAACAATGATAGACTCTCATAAATCCTATCACCCTATTATATAAATTAACATTCAATCACTCTAATAAATTTAATCACCTTCTAATAGTACAAGAACATGTACATGTATGTAGATAAGGTTATTCTATCATTTGATCAACTTTCCATTCACCCTGATATTGCCCCGTGGGGCTTTCAGGGATTGACCTGGGATGGTGTTGTGCACACTCAGGTCATGGTATATTGAACAGGTGTGTTTGCACGCACACCCCATGTCCTGGGATTGGCCTGGGTCTGGGGTGTTTCTGCGCACCCCCTCCCCCCCTCCCCAGGTCATCGAAAGAATTATGGGCCTCAGCTCCTCAGACACCTTGTCATAAGAGTCAACGAACTGGGGCACCCATGGGGTTTCCGGTTTTAAAAAGGAATAATACAAGTAGGACCCAAACGTTGTGATATTACTGCAATATTGTTGAAAATGATGATATAAATCAGATTTTCTCACTCACCTCAATATTTTGTGTGAAAAAATGCACATCTTCTGATAGAATTAATGGAGCATTTACCATTCATCCTTTAACTTTGACACAATGAAGCATATAATGGACGTCTTTCAATCATGCCCTTTTAACTACATGTAGCCTTCCTGCTTGGGGCGAACTTGAATTGACCAATCAACTTTCTAAAACTGAGATATCCATGATGCCCTTGAGTTACCCATGATGCACTTGAGTTTGTGAAATAATTCATTCAATATCATTTGTCTTTCTGTTTATACCAGTGCTGACAATACCGAGTATGACGACTTTGAGGCAAACCTCACCTCACCTTGTAACCTGGACTGTTCGTGCTCTCCAAATGACCTTGAACCCATCTGTGGGGTCAACGGGATCACATACTTCTCCCCATGTCACGCAGGATGTACGAGGTTCTATGAGTCCATGGTCCAAGACGAGCGCCTCATGGTAAGATCAATAACTTTCATTTTCAACACAGGTTTTTCAGAGCGGGAAAGGCAAATTTGTGTCTCATACTATATATTTCTTCTGGTGATCCTTTTCCCAAATTATACTGGTGAATGTAAAAGATAATTATCTATATATATATATATATGGCAGATAATTCTGATCTTGCAATTTTCTTTCACATTCACCCAATCCAATTGTCCCCCACCAGAGACCAGTGGGGAATTTGGGATACCGGGCTTCCATAATTCTCATGGTTCGGTCATATTTTTGTTGTCCGGGCAATATCTTTACGAAGAATCTTACATATATAGTTACCATTGTCCTAATTTGAATGAAATGTTGTTGTATTTTCATCTCCCCAGAATTACACCGGCTGTTCTTGTATCAGTGAGGATGAACAGCCAGTTACCGCAGAGGTGATCATGTCACCCTTGGCAACCAGCGGGCCATGTAAGAGGACCTGCGACAGTATCCTCCCCTTCCTCATTCTTCTGGTCGTCATGACCTTCTGTGTGTCTGGTACACACATGCCCTTGGTCATGCTCACTCTAAGGTAGGGGGTGACATCTCGGGTAACCATGGCAACACCTCCATAGTGTAGGGGTTGAGCAAATTGTCATTTAATGGAATAAATTATACATAATTGGAGGAAATAAAAATATGAGAATATTGAATTGTCTTATATTGAATATAAATATTCAAGAAAAATAATGAGAGGAATTTTGACATTCCCTTATCAGGATTATAGCATACCGGTATATTAAAGAAATGAGATATTTCTTGCTGCAATTAATTTTCAAAATGCTAAATGCAAGACTGACATTCTAGGATGCTGAGAAATATCGTATTTATTTCACTTCAGTTTAAATATATTTTCAGGTCAGTAGCAGAAGAGGAAAGAGCGTTTGCCCTGGGCATGCAGTTTGTCATCCTCCGTCTATTTGGTGAGCATGATTCATCCGTAGTTGATAATCAAATTACAAATAGAATCTTAGAGGATGAAGAATATGAACTATTTCACTGTTGGATTCAGTGAATTTCTATACACCAACCAAACAGACAGATGTATTATGTGATGGCGATTTCTCTCCGTCCATCCGTACGTTTGTTCTTTCGTGTCTGGTCTGTATCTGTGACAGTTTTCTAACTATTGATTTTTTTGTACGTGGATACATTAGAGAGAGTATTCCACTGTGGCCCAAAAATCTGGATATTTTTGGAAATTCCTATTATTATTTTTTAAATGGATACATTTGGGGAAAAGATGGGTCACATATAAAAATTGGGGTCAAGGTCAAAGGTCACATTCATTATGACACCAAATCAGGTATTCATTTAAAAAAAATGTGTGAGTGGGTATGTAGGAGTGAGACAATGAGTTGTGTACCAACATTGCTCTGAAATGGTACATATGCAAGTATTTCACTGAGGTTTCTGATACATTATGCATATTGTGTTTACACTGAGCTAGCCAATCCTTTATTGTGATACTTCAAACTCAGTACTGCAATATGCATACTGTGTTGACAAAACTTGACCTCTGAGTGAATAGGTCATAAAGAATAGATGTCATTTGTGTGTTTGCAAAATCACTTCATAAGGAGTGACCTCTTTGTTGAGAATCTTTGTGAGAGGATCGAGTCTGAGAAGTTATGTACTCAAACTGATGTAGATCAGCTCTGGTTGATATTTGTGAGAGGATCGAGTCTGAGAAGTTATGTACTCAAACTGATGTAGATCAGCTCTGGTTGATATTTGTGAGAGGATCGAGTCTGAGAAGTTATGTACTCAAACTGATGTAGATCAGCTCTGGTTGATATTTGCGAGAGGATCGAGTCTGAGAAGTTATGTACTCAAACTGATGTAGATCAGCTCTGGTTGATATTTGTGAGAGGATCGAGTCTGAGAGGATCGAGTCTGAGAAGTTATGTACTCAAACTGATGTAGATCAGCTCTGGTTGATATTTGTGAGAGGATCGAGTCTGAGAAGTTATGTACTCAAACTGATGTAGATCAGCTCTGGTTGATATTTGTGAGAGGATCGAGTCTGAGAAGTTATGTACTCAAACTGATGTAGATCAGCTCTGGTTGATATTTGTGGGAGGATCGAGTCTGAGAAGTTATGTACTCAAACTGATGTAGATCAGCTCTGGTTGATATTTGTGAGAGGATCGAGTCTGAGAAGTTATGTACTCAAACTGATGTAGATCAGCTCTGGTTGATATTTGTGAGAGGTCTAGCCTGAGAAGTTATGTACTCAAACTGATGTAGATCACCTCTGGTTGATATTTGTGAGAGGATCGAGTCTGAGAAGTTATGTACTCAAACTGATGTAGATCAGCTCTGGTTGATATTTGTGAGAGGATCGAGTCTGAGAAGTTATGTACTCAAACTGATGTAGATCAGCTCTGGTTGATATTTGTGAGAGGATCGAGTCTGAGAAGTTATGTACTCAAACTGATGTAGATCAGCTCTGGTTGATATTTGTGAGAGGATCGAGTCTGAGAAGTTATGTACTCAAACTGATGTAGATCAGCTCTGGTTGATATTTGTGAGAGGATCGAGTCTGAGAAGTTATGTACTCAAACTGATGTAGATCAGCTCTGGTTGATATTTGTGAGAGGATCGAGTCTGAGAAGTTATGTACTCAAACTGATGTAGATCAGCTCTGGTTGATATTTGTGAGAGGATCGAGTCTGAGAAGTTATGTACTCAAACTGATGTAGATCAGCTCTGGTTGATATTTGTGAGAGGATCGAGTCTGAGAAGTTATGTACTCAAACTGATGTAGATCAGCTCTGGTTGATATTTGTGAGAGGATCGAGTCTGAGAAGTTATGTACTCAAACTGATGTAGATCAGCTCTGGTTGATATTTGTGAGAGGTCGAGTCTGAGAAGTTATGTACTCAAACTGATGTAGATCAGCTCTGGTTGATATTTGTGAGAGGATCGAGTCTGAGAAGTTATGTACTCAAACTGATGTAGATCAGCTCTGGTTGATATTTGTGAGAGGATCGAGTCTGAGAAGTTATGTACTCAAACTGATGTAGATCACCTCTGGTTGATATTTGTGAGAGGATCGAGTCTGAGAAGTTATGTACTCAAACTGATGTAGATCACCTCTGGTTGATATTTGTGAGAGGATCGAGTCTGAGAAGTTATGTACTCAAACTGATGTAGATCAGCTCTGGTTGATATTTGTGAGAGGATCGAGTCTGAGAAGTTATGTACTCAAACTGATGTAGATCAGCTCTGGTTGATATTTGTGAGAGGATCGAGTCTGAGAAGTTATGTACTCAAACTGATGTAGATCAGCTCTGGTTGATATTTGTGAGAGGATCGAGTCTGAGAAGTTATGTACTCAAACTGATGTAGATCAGCTCTGGTTGATATTTGTGAGAGGATCGAGTCTGAGAAGTTATGTACTCAAACTGATGTAGATCAGCTCTGGTTGATATTTGCGAGAGGATCGAGTCTGAGAAGTTATGTACTCAAACTGATGTAGATCAGCTCTGGTTGATATTTGTGAGAGGATCGAGTCTGAGAAGTTATGTACTCAAACTGATGTAGATCAGCTCTGGTTGATATTTGTGAGAGGGTCGAGTCTGAGAAGTTATGTACTCAAACTGATGTAGATCAGCTCTGGTTGATATTTGTGAGAGGATCAAGTCTGAGAAGTTATGTTCTCAAACTGATGTAGATCAGCTCTGGTTGATATTTGTGAGAGGATCAAGTCTGAGAAGTTATGTACTCAAACTGATGTAGATCAGCTCTGGTTGATATTTGTGAGAGGATCAAGTCTGAGAAGTTATGTACTCAAACTGATGTAGATCAGCTCTGGTTGATATTTGTGAGAGGATCGAGTCTGAGAAGTTATGTACTCAAACTGATGTAGATCAGCTCTGGTTGATATTTGTAGAGATTATTCACAATCGTACTTGAATGTGACAATATTATGTATCTTATGATTTTTGTTGGGATATTTATGGATGATTTCTCTCTTTTTTGTCTTGTATTTACAGCCTACATCCCGTCGCCCATCATGTATGGTAATATCATTGACACGAGCTGTATCCTTTGGAGACAGAAGTGTGAGAATGTCGGAGCCTGTTTAGTCTATGATATCGTCCAATTCAGATATAAATATGTTGGTATGTGAAAATTTCTTTTTTAACAAAATATTTAGTGAATACTTCTGCAGTTTAAAACGGGTGGTTGGGTGGGTTCAGGTTCCTGTTGCTTCAATGCATTTTGCTGAAAAGCAACAGGAACTTGATAATGTGAAGTCTAGCACTGTAATATCACTTGTTTTTATTGCACCATGTAAGCGTCCTGTCTGTGCCTTGTGCGCTGTACTCAGTGTTTTATAGGGTGGATGGAGGGTGTCTGGTTCCATGCTGCTTCAAAGATTTCTTCTTTGAAGTAGCAGGAACACAACTGGGCTGGGTGGTACTTAGTTGGTTCGTCGTGATATAGCTGGAATATTGTTGAAAGCGATGTTAAATTCTATTCACTCATTCACTCTGCAGCTTAAAACATCAATTCTCCCATTGTCAGAGTTTATAATCTCCTAAACTGTCAGTGTAACACCCTCTGACTGCATTGCGAAGTAAAAAACATGGCACACATTCAGTTTGTATTGATTTTGATCAACACAGGCAGCATGTATCCACATACGAGAGAGATGGGAAATACATCTGGTATATCTTGTGAAAGAATTAACAAGTTCTATGATATATTATTACACACGGCAAGAATACAAGGCTTGTTCAGCTGTGACATGCTGATTGGCCGAGAGCCATGAGCACAAAATCTTTGCACCTTGATTAAAAACCCAGCGCAATCAGAGAGTATATCTTACAGTGGGAGGTATACAAACTAATGCCATGAGAACGAAAACATCCTGACTGATATAATACAGTAGGACATAGAGTACAACAGTGGATTGATACAGAAACTCATCATGGAATATCTTCTGCTAGATAGTCCAGTTCATCAGCTAATTTCCAGGTCCATTGAAAATTTTGATGCTTCTACTTCTGTCGATTGATAAACCAATCAGAATTCTCTCTATTATCCTAGCCTTCTTAGGGAAATTTTCGTCTGGAGGAAACAATGTTTCTGTATCTCTGATATGTTGCAAGCATCATCTCTCAAGCTTTTTGTATAATTTTAGGTTTGTCTGAGAAAATTCCAAGAGAAGATATACATTGTAAATAGGGCTATATCTTTAATGGATTAAATGTTTATTATCAGGTATCTCAGCTGGTCTGAAGGTGCTCGGGTGTTGCCTTTTCTTCATCGTCTGGCGGCTCATCAAACGGCGATGTGAGAAGGAGGGACAGGGAGCTATGACTACGGTAAGATATCTCGGTGTTCCATCTGTCAGTCTGTCTGTCCTGACAGGTCATCCACCTAAGGGCTATTCCAGAAAAGAAGGCATGGGAGGGGGGGATGACAAGCCTTTTTTTAAACAGGGAAAATTCCCTGTTTCTTGCCATGCTAGGTGAACTGGCTTATGGGTAATTTCAGAGGTGCGATCTATCCAAGCGGTATGGTTTTCATTACAACACCCCTGCGCAAAATGAGAGAATGACTGAAAGTTCCGCGTCACTCCGTTTATTGAATGCGCTATGAAGTAGTTCGACCTAGTTTCGAATAATTTCTCTGAATTAATCTCACGACGAGCCGTTTCTAGGTGCAGATATTGAAGAATATGTCGAATGCGTTTCCTGGACAACACTTCTGCTGATATCTTGAGAGATTTTCTTCGAAAGATTGTGTTTTGTCTGTAAACTGGTCAATATGGCACAGGTCGTAGTCACGGAATATGCCCACTTCATCTTCGGTTCTGATAGCCAATGAAATACACCGAATTTACGAAAAGACGTCATGTTTTAAGATCGGCTGAACCGCACTGCCAAAATTATAGTGCAGTCCCGGTGAGAGAGTTTGAAAAGGAGAGACGAGGAGGCAGTTTCGTTTTCGTTCCATCAGTCGACTGGAGAGTTTTGACACTGTGCGAGTGTGACATTCGGACAGATCGAGGTGTGTAAAACGTTTTATACCCGTCACTGAATTCATTACTTGTTTCCCGGCGCACACGTGTTAATATTATCAAATAAATGAATGTTGCAAGTTTCCGCGCTACTGCGTGACTGAAAGCATGCACATGGCATGACTGAAAGCCGCCGTTTTGTGTGCTAAGTTTGAAAACATTTCTTGCAAGGAAAACTTGATTTATTTCATCAAGCGAAAGCATCCTTTTTACTGCAATTTTCAAATTGGCTGATCCTATCGTCCTGCATCATTTGTCATCCAGCAAAAGTAATGTTCTTGATTCTTACGGGCTTGGGATCGATTCTCGTACAGATCAAATCTCGTACATCTCGCACGTGCGCGCGTTCAAAGCACGTGGTGACTTTCTATGTGGATTGCTTATGTGCGGGGATGAAGTTTAATTTGTCTGTCAAAATTTCTACTTCTTGGTATGTTTGGAAGTATTATTTTTTTGTAAATTGTTTTCTGGAGCATACTTACTTGTGGTTCCATCACGTGGGGAGTCCATTTTATCGCCAACCAATATATGTAACCTGACTGATGATCATGATATTCATTCTACGAAAGCCAGACGACAATCCCATTTCGACAGCTGTGTTTATGTCATGTGACACGGGGCGCAGTCATTGTTTTTCTTCGACTGCCCCTCTCCATCTGCGAACGAATGTTCACAATCAAATGGGGAAAACTCACTTTTCCAATAAATCAGGGCCATGTTCCAGTTGAATTTTACGTCATGAAATAGCATAAAAATATATCAATCTATATATTTCTGAAATGAGTATTTCTTCAGGATTCCAAATGTATTATCAAAATTAAAATCGGATCATTATTGGATACGCTATCAGTTATTGACGGCCGCAGAGTTATAATTCCGATGATTACCGATGATTTTCCGGAGATAAAATAATCTTGTTTTTCATTCAACTAACAACAGTCGCTGTTCAGCCTTTGATTGCGGAAAAGTCAGATTGATAAATTGTCTCTTTAGTATATTATTTCTTCTAAAAATACTCAAATAAACTATTTAGGTGCTTGGACGATGACATTTACAACAATTCAGCATAAAATTGCGACTTTCGTCTGCTGTACGGGAATTGCTCTCTCTCGGGGGTTACAAGTACCGAAAAAGTCCAGTTAGTAACTGCTCCCGCATGTGCGGGGAAAGGTCACGCAACCCGCGAAACTCCTCCCAGGAAAGGGTCTTGATCCCAGCACTAACCAGGTCAGTTTTTGTCTCTTTCAAGAAATTACTTTTATATAAAATTGAAATAAACCGTGAAAAGTGTACGAGAAATGATCCCTAGGCCGTACCATATCCGTAATGACAGCTCGTTGAACAGGTCCGGGAAAAGGACTAACTGGGATATATATCCCAATTGGGATAAAATATCGCAATTTGAATATTTTTTTCATACTTCCATATGTTCAAGCTGGCATATTGTGCTAGTAGTTCTTCTGTTCGTTTAAAGACATACAACAGTGGTTATTGATGGGAAGTATACTGCAACAACAGCATCAAAAAGTATTGCACGTAATTGCAATTGCACAGATAATAATGTCGACGAGAAAAGGTCAGCAAAATTATACAATCGTATTGTCAGTTTTGTGAAGTAGATTCTATCTTGTTTTTGGTAGTTTTGATGCCGAAATCCGACATTGCCGTTTAGTATGAAAATCGGTGAAAATATCCCAATTAGGATATATTTCAATATCCAAACTTTGATTTAATATCTTAGGTGGGATATATACCCAATCTTAATAAATTAATATCCTATCAATGCTCCCCAATCGTATATGTCGCTATGTAGGATCTTACTGATTTCAATTGAATTTTCATTCTCGTCTCGCGAGACTCCCTACTGCGAGAAAGAGTCTCACGCGTAAATGGGAGCCATCCCCCCAAAATTTGGGGGGTGAGTAGGCGGCGTATGATTATCTGGCTTGTCACTGACCTGCTGACTCCGCCGAGTTAGAAGCGAATTGCTAAACATAACGTGGGCTATATAATTGGGAAATGACTCTTTCCGTTTCGGAGCATATCAATCGCGAACAAATTATTGTCGGTATGTATACTTGGCCGTGAAAGCGAGTTATCTAATACAGGAAGTAGTTCGCGGGTAGACACGGCTCGCTTTGAGAATGATGTCATGCTGCCTCGCTTTGAGATTGGAGATTCAAAAATGTCACCAGTTTACATGAGAGTCGCTTTGGTCTCCCGCGGGTAGACACGGCTCTCTTTGAGAATGTTGAATTTTGTGTTCGGAGCGCCCAGCTCATGAATATTTAATAGTCTTATGACATCACAACCGCATTTTAACTACTTTACTTGAGTCGGGCAGGGGGATAGGTTCATGGACTCAAGGTTACGTCAAGGACGAGTCCATAATTCTACCCCGCATTATGGAGCCAACCTGGAGCGGCAACATCAGAAGATTCCCCCACAGCTTGGCGTGTGCTTCGGCTGAGCCAACCAGAAAGCACTTGTCATTACGTTCCCTTCAAAGCACTATGAAAACCTCTCGGGATCGGTCAACACGCGCCTTACTGCAAGCCGGTTAGATCCTAACAGCGACATATCCAAATGGGGAAGCCGTTAGGATTTAATTTTAATTAGATTGGATATATACCCCACTTAGTGCTTTGCTCTGACCTGTTGAAGTTGACAAAATAATTTTCCGTTTGGGCCAGGCAGTGGAGGTAAATTTATTTTTTGATGTTAATAATGGTTTTCTGTGTCTGTGATTGAATTTTTTAGTAACGTAAGGGTATTTTTTCTGTGTGCAATTGCTGAATGGATTTTAAAATAATTATTCGATGTACCGGTAGGCATACGTGTAATCTTGAAGAAGACCTATAGGCTACTTATATTATTTTCTGGTTGTCAATTGCCACACAAATAAATTATGAATATGAATCAGATTCAGTGACTTCATTCTTGTACATGTCTACAATAACAATGTCATTGAGCTTTGGCTGCAGGTTGCTGTGTGCATGAATACATAAACCATGAATGAAAGCCGATCTGCTTCCTGGGCAACAACGTTCACTATGATGCGGACACCGACCTCTGCAATATTGTAGGGTTACTACCAAAATGTTATCTTGTTTAGTTCAGATAATATACAATTTTTAATCTTCGGTGTTGTGTTCTTTATCGGGGAAAGGTAATTTCATTGGGTTGTCAAACAATTGTGATAACAGTTGAACGCCTCAACAAAATTGTTTCCATCGTCCACTGGTACCACATATGCAACTCTCATTTGCCTAGACTTTCTTTACAGTATTGCTGAAGTATCTTCAATAATTAGAGCTAAGCTTCACAAATTCACATCACGTATGCAACGAGAGACACATCAGAAATATATTGAACAGGACCAATTCCTTCCCTGTTTTTTAGCAGCCTTGGATGCTTTCATTTATGGATGGTCATGTTAATTGAAATCCGATTATGTGGGTAGTAGGTTTAATAAAGAAATGGATTCTATGGGTGGTGGGTAAATAAAACCAATGGTGACAATGTCTGGTCGTTGTTTTCATTCATTTATTTATAAAAACACTACCCGAAATTTTGTGTTGCCTGTTCTTTTGTATATATAATTCATTGCTGGCAACCCTCGTATCTTCGTGGGAGTTCCTGAACTTCTCATTCAGTCACCTTCATGAAAAGCGCCCTCTATGGAAGAATGAGGTCTTGTCAGAGTTGTGTCCCCTGTTCGTTTTTTTGTAAAGTTTCTAGCAATAAGTTGATTTACGAATTAAATTTATTCCCAGAAACTTAAAAATTGTTTTAGTACAAAATAATTTGAAAAGTGGTTGTATATGCAAATGTGGCGAAATATACAAATGTGCCCGATGTGTACCGAAGCGAAGTTTGCCGCCATTTTCGTCCGACCTTGCTGATGGTCTGTTCGACTGGCATGACTGACATCTAATTAAGGCTGCCGCGTAAGCGTGCAGCCTTATTGGATTGGCTTGGTCTCATGGGGGCTAAAATCGCTTTGTCCACGAGATTGCGAGAAAACAAAGCAGAGGTGGGACTTGCGGTCACAGTGCCAAATGTGGAGAAGACTTTGAACTGGAAATTCCTTATAATTTAATGGTGATTAGAACTAGCGAAAATGCGCTTTTCTTCATCGAAATACACTCTGTTGACGCCGATTTTGGGATAATGGCGGCCAAATCTCGGATCAACGAGATATTGCGGTATTTCGATAAAATCGAAATCTCCCTTGATACTTAGCGCGGTAATCAAGAATTCTGAAAATGGCGGCGGAATTTTGTCTTTGAAAGGTCCAGCTCGATAGTTGTTTTTTTTTTTTTGCCGTTTACGGAATAAAATGAGTGAGACAGACGAAATAAAAGGTCAGGGAAGTTGGCAAATATGTATTTAATCCATACGAGCGCAGAACGGTATGCCACATTCCTTTTGAAGCTGGAATCTGTTCCGGGTCGGGCGGCCAAAATTTTGCGACAGCAACTTTCGGTTCGAGAGCTAATCTAGCCAGTTGAAAAATGTAATGAGGGAGTTTTATCAACATAAAAAAAATAGAGCTATGTATCTCTTCATGATATCCAAGAATAATATGAAGCGATTCTTGATCGTTTATTTGCTGTATGGAAGAGTCGGCCACGATTTGTTTCCATTCATGTTGTAGTTGTAATTTAAGCTGTCTAAACATCGTTCGCTCTTGTATATGTACCTCGATGGAAATGACATTTCTGCCCATACATATCCTGATATTTCAGAGGTGTCATTAATGAAAATTTACTAGCATATCAGCGAATTTCAGGATATAAAAATGATCAGGAAAATAATACATAGAAATTAACAGTTGACTGTACACCAAAGTCAAGTCGTCGTCTAAGTAGCTATAATTAGCTAATAAACGCTGAATTGAACTACGTTGACTGACCGCACAATTTACAAAAAATCTGTTAATCCACTCTTAACTCGATGGGTATTTTTCACTGCTGATGCAAGACAAAATCACATGGTGCTATGTTTCCACAATGCTATTCGTTTGCTTATGTTTAGGAATGCATAAATATCAATATGTTGCGTACCACATGCAACAGTTTCACCAGAAAAGGACAAATGTTTGGTTTGTTTTTATATCTGCCAGTGTGAAACTGTTGTTGTTGCAAATAACCAGAAAAACTTGAAAATATTTTATTCATTTTTATAGCAGACAACAGCAACCTGGAACTGCAGGTCACACTTATTTGATGATATGCAAAACCAGTGAATATTTCAATAGGGAAGATGCTTAAAAAACATTTGTGAACTTTGTCAATGGTACAAAAGGTCCTATTTTAGGTCAAGATTTTCTTTTAAATTTGAGTTCAGTACCATGTTTATCATTTCATAATATCCAGTTTTTATAAAATATTATTACACATCATCCATGTAATCATTATTTAAGCGAGGCCTCCCGAGGAGTAAATCAAAGGCGAGTGATTCGTCACTCTCCTGAATTTGGCGTCAGGCGAGTGTGGGCGAGTGTTTCAGTCACTCTCCTGAAAAGCTTCGCAGGCGAGTGAATTTCAACATCAGCAAGAAAAATAATTGACAACAAACACAGGATTCAGTAAATTTCCACATGTCTTGTAAGTAAAACAAACGTACCAGGTTTTCCTTTCATCATGATTGCAGTTTGCTTGTCGAAACAAGTTGTGATATGACTCCGACACAATGACAAATAAACCGACAGAACAGCGTTCTCAGTAGCGGGCGGATATGGCGTGTGTTCAAGGAAAAGTACAGAAGCGTCAATCAATCGTAGTCCGAAAACAACAACCAAGCGGAAAGACACCATACCAAGCGGAAAGACACCATACATATTCCTGTAAGCGATATTATGGACATTTTAGCAGAAACAGGAATAAGAATATCTTGAAAAATTAATACAGAATTTCCCGGGAGCTAAATATCTTATTCATTTTGAAGATTCCACTTCGTCTCAGTTTCAAGTTACATATTTGCACACAACCTCAGTGCGGCCATCCTTGGCAGCATGGTCCGTAATCGTAATCAATAAACTCGAAACAACAATGCGAAATGGGGCCGTCGAAATGTGACTGGATGGTTTACCAATTGCAATTTAGTATATTTGGTTCCGCCAAGGCGTGAGCCAGATACTATTTCATTGTAAGAAGAAATATTTTTCAAATGGAGAACATAATGAACTGGCGAGTGATTGATAACTCGCCATTTTCGGACTCCAGACGAGTATGAGGCACGCGCGAGTGATCACTCGTCGGGAGGCCTGTAAGCAATACATTGCATAGGGTGCTCGAATCGTATGACAAAACTTTCCTCAACTTGAACTGCAGCGATACATTCATTATAATTATATAGTATTGGGGTCCGTCCGTGTGTCCACACTCCAGATCATCGTAAGAATAGGTCTCAACTCCTCAGAGCTTGTCTTAAGAGACGAGTAACTGGGGCACCCATGGAGAATAGGACCCTTCCTGTGTGGTTTCCGGGTGTGAAGAGGAATAGGAACCAAACAAAGTGATATGACTGAAATAGGGTTGAAAGCGACGTTAAATCATATTCACTCACTCCCTCACCGCAAGATCTCTCTTGGGCTTGTTTTTAACGGTGATCCGCTAGACTCCGACAGTAACTTTTGACAACCTGAACGGATCCTTTTCAAATTTTGTATGTGGTTAACTTGCCACAGGATCTCACTCGAGATTACTTTCCATGCTGAGTACTTAATATTAAGGTTCCAAGCTAAATCAGTAGTTTCAATGTCGGTGGACTTCAAACGCTCTGCTTTTCATTAAAATTTTCTCTGAACCACCAAATTAGTTTTAATTGTTAAAGTATTGTACTTTGAACGTTTTTTCCTGTTATGACTGACAAAGGTAAATAAAGCATTATACATAACACAGCACTATACACATGACCCAATTTTGTGAAATAGGAAAAACTATGTATTTCTGCAGCTTACATTCAAACATCAAAGCCATAAAATGCACGCAGATAACGGCAGCCTTCCGAAGTTCACGAGTTCTAGTTCAATATGGAATCCGTCAGAATTTTTTTAAATTCAATCAATTTGGCGGGATACGTAGATAATTTTGCAAGCAGTGCTTTCAACGATATGAATGAACTCAAAAATCTGAACGACGAAGAACTTTGTTTTCTCCACGACGAAGTGTTCTGAAAACAACTGGGACATTTTTCACGCTTCAAAAAAGCAGTAGACACTGTCGGCACGGTCACAGCGAATAACTCCAAACCTGTTGATCTGGTGGGCACGCTCAACGCTTTGCTACAAAGAAAAGATTTCTGCGGAGGGGAACTTCTCTTTCTTCCTTTTTTTGGTGTGGGGGGTGGGATGTATAGATAATTGAATTCTGTGGGTCCTTGTTGTGGCAGTAAATTCATTTCTATGGGTGGTGGGTAGTAAAAAAATCTGCCATCTGCCCCCCCCAATACCTTTTTTTCTGGGATAGCCCTAACAATATTTTATCATTCCTTCCTCACCCAACCCTATCCTTCTCCATATCATTGCAGAGTTAAGTCCTGGTAGTTATGCTGAAACATTGAGCATATTCAATCACTTCTCATTCAATTCTCTGATTTTATTGAGGGTTATTTCCATTAATCATTGATTGGGTTACATAGATTTCCACTAATCAGTGAGCTTGTAACATATAATTCCAACATTCAGTGTTCTTGTCTCTTAGATTTTCACCAACCAGTTTTCTGATAAAATCTGATATCCACTAATCAATGGTCTTGACGCATAGATTTCCACCAATCAGGGATCTTGTTACTCAGATTCTCACCAATCAGTGATCTTGTTCTCTGATGTTTTAGACGAGAGACCTGGTGGCCTCCATAACCTCCATTGACAAGCTGGACTTGACCCATGGTCAGCCTCCTCAACATGTCCACGACAACCCGCCCAGCACTGATACACAACGAGAAATGCTTCCAGTCACCCCCAGCACAGATAACCTCCTGGAAGGGGGAGACAACCCAGATTTGTACTTCGTAACTCCTTATGAGTCTAGAGTTTGACACTGTTATTGTTTGTTGGTTTTCACGTCCAAAGACTTCCAAGAGAATTACAGTATATATGTATTTGTGCAAACAGAATTTGTTTCATTGTTTGATGTGAATGATGAAAGTCCATGTCTAACAGTATTCCCACCTGTGTCCAGCCTTCCGCAAACCAATTGTACTGTATACTTTGAACATGACTAAAACAGAGAAGTATTATTGCAATTTAAATATCGCTGTCGATGTAGCTAGCAAGTTTGAAAATTTCAGTCTTTTGGGATTATGAACTTCAGTTGTATCACCAACATTCTGCACAAAATGTTGGCGCTGTAAATACTAGAATGGCATAAAATACTCTTTTGTATGGCTACATCTACAAGCCCCATTACTGCACCAATTAATACTCGTTAGTTAATTAGGCTTTGTGATGGATCTACTATGTGCTAGGTTAAGAAGTGTAGAAGATAAATGGTTTCGAATAAGTGAAATTCAGGGAACAGTGGACCATGCTTTGAATGTTCAAGGGAGGTAACCTCATCTTGATAAACGCAGCCTCAGCTGGACTGGTTAACTCCCTTGAATCACTTGATTCAAAGTTAAATCAGCTGAAAGTGCTCGTACAGTTGAATTCCTTATGTTAACCTGTGCCATTTTATTAAGGCTGTAAACCGCACAGCCTTATTGGATCAGCTTGGTCTCATGGGGGCCAAAATCGCTTTGTCCGCAAGATTGCGAAAAAACAAAGCAGTGTTGGGACTTACGTTCACAGTGCCAAATGTGGACAAGACATTGAACTGGAAATTCGTTATAATTTCATGGTGATTGGAACTAAAGAAAGTGCGTTTTTCTTCATCGAAATACACTCTGTTGACGCTGATTGTGAGGGTAATGGCGGCCAAATCTCGGATCAACGAGATATGGCGGTAGTTCGAAATCGAAATCAACCATCTCCCATGATACTTAGCGCAGTAATCGAGGGCAAGCATTCAGTATAGATACTCATCATTGGCGGAGGTAGCGTGGGGATTCCCAGGAATGCCCTTTCTGCATTCTGCACAAAATGTTGGCGCTGTAAATACTAGAATGGCATAAAATACTCTTTTGTATGGCTACATCTACAAGCCCCATTACTGCACCAATTAATACTCGTTAGTTAATTAGGCTTTGTGATGGATCTACTATGTGCTAGGTTAAGAAGTGTAGAAGATAAATGGTTTCGAATAAGTGAAATTCAGGGAACAGTGGACCGTGCTTTGAATGTTCAAGGGAGGTAACCTCATCTTGATAAAAGCAGCCTCAGCTGGACTGGTTAACTCCCTTGAATCACTTGATTCAAAGTTAAATCAGCTGAAAGTGCTCGTACAGTTGAATTCCTTATGTTAACCTGTGCCATTTTATTAAGGCTGTCGCTTCGCGCACAGCCTTATTGGATCAGCTTGGTCTCATGGGGGCCAAAATCGCTTTGTCCGCAAGATTGTGAAAAAACAAAGCAGTGTTGGGACTTACGTTCACAGTGCCAAATGTGGACAAGACATTGAACTGGAAATTCGTTATAATTTCATGGTGATTGGAACTAAAGAAAGTGCGTTTTTCTTCATCGAAATACACTCTGTTGACGCTGATTGTGAGGGTAATGGCGGCCAAATCTCGGATCAACGAGATATGGCGGTAGTTCGATAAAATCGAAATCAACCATCTCCCATGATACTTAGCGCAGTAATCGAGGGCAAGCATTCAGTATAGATACTCATCATTGGCGGAGGTAGCGTGGGGATTCCCAGGAATGCCCTTTTTTATCCAATCGTAACTGTCGTTATTTGCTATCATGCCGGAGTTCTAAAAATGGCGCGGAAGTCCAGCTCGATAATTGTTATTACTTTTGGCGTTTATGGAAATAAAATGAGCTATACAGAGGAAATAAATGACCAGGGAGGTTGACAAATATTTATTTAATCCATAGGCCTACAAGGGCAAAACGGTGAGTCACTTCACTTATTGAAGCAGGAACCATGCGATGTAATCTAGGTCGGGCGGCCAAAACTTTCGATTCGTTGTCAACATAATAAAATCAGTAACAAAATCAAATGTTACTATAGAGTTTAGGTCCAGCCAGTTGAACAATGAATTGAGGGATCTTTATCTACATTCAAAGAAGTAATAATTTTAGTTTTTATAGATCGATATTATAAACAAAAACAAGCAAATAGACTTGCCAAGTCGTATATAAACAATCAACTGGTCCAAAGCCAACTCGTCTCGTAATGCAGACCGTCTTGAACAATGAATTCAAAAATGTCAGATGTTGTGGAGCACAGACCTGCATTTCACAGAAATAAATTTTGCATTCGTTGCTATGCTTTGTCCCAATGTCAGAGTTCGTAAATACTTAAACTTTCAGTGCAACACTGACTGTGCTGGGTGAAAATTATAGTGGACATGCACATTTCATCTTTATCGATTTTGATTGATCCAGGAAGTTGTTTCTGCACATGAGGAAGATGAAGAAAACATCAACTATATTTAAGTACAGGGGTATTTGTTAAGCTGTGATTTCGTGCACTCACAAGGTCATGATAAGAATAGGTCTCGGCTCCTCGGACAGAAATGACTACCTGGAGCATTCCTGGGGTTCTTCCCAGCCTTACTGGATTTGAAGAAACAACAGATAGCCCTACCATGCCTACAGGCACATCATATTTAGATCTATATCTCTTTTAAAATGAAGTGGGGTTACTCTCTCGTTGACTTTGACAAGAGAGATGATTACAATTTTGACATTGTAAACTATCCCTTTCTGGACAGTAATATTTCAGTGGGACCTGCATATGGGGTATACATATCTCGCTTAGTAGCATTTGCTAGATCCTGTGTTAAATGTGACGATTTTAATCAACGTCACACAACATTGTTGCAGAAACTTATAAAATACGAATGTAGCGTGCAAGATCTATGGCGCTACGTTTCATAACTTGTGTCTAATTCCGCTTAACCCGGGGCTAGGGGCCGTATGAACCCATGTACTTCAAGATCCTCATGGTACTCATATGAACAGTCACAATCATCTCTTTTAACCTTTTCAACCTTGCAGTTGCAATTTCAGACTGTCCTACTTGATCTCATCTGGAGTGTTGTCGTGCAAAAAGTTGCGAAACTAATAAATTCTTTCATGCAGTGTGAAATAGCACGATCATCTCGAGCTGATCGTATATATACATCTGTCTGAACAAAATTACATGTACAACACTTCTTTGCATTTTCAGAACTATATACGCCCACCGACCAAAGTTAAAAAAACTCACAACATTAAAATACATGAATAACGGCAGCCTTTCGAAGTCCACGAGTTCTAGTTTCATCTGATATCTCATCATCTCATTTTACCACTTGTATAAATCGATCTGCCCTCACGTTCACAGCTGGGACCATCGTTAAATTTGGGTTGTTTACACATTCAGTCCTATCACAGCTATTTTGAACAAATTCCAAATTTGATCACTGAAATTTTCTGTAATGTCCAGAACAGTCAAATCACTGGTAGAGGCAGGTTAATCAGAAATCCTGATCACTATACCGTATTAAGCCAAGCATCTTGACCAGAGAGAAATGAGAGCTCTCCAGTTTTTTAGATAAAAAATGGTTATTTTTCTGATATTATTTCATGGGCCAATAAAAAAAAATAAAAAAATTCATTGTTATTCAAGAAAAACAACCTTCTTTTACCTGGAGTTCCCCCGATCTGTTGATCCAGGACTGTTCAGTTGTATGAAGTCTTAGACAGCAGATCCATATGTGGTGTGGTTAGTTCCCCTGATCTGTTGATCCACGACTGTTCAGTTGTATGAAGTCTTGGACAGCAGATCCATATGTGATGTGGTTAGTTCCCCCGATCTGTTGATCCAGGACTGTTCAGTTGTATGAAGTCTTAGACAGCAGATCCATATGTGGTGTGGTTAGTTCACCTGATCTGTTGATCCACGACTGTTCAGTTGTATGAAGTCTTGGATAGCAGATCCAAATATTGGTGTGGTCACTAGTCAGTGATTATTATATAGTGCTTTTTTCATGCCCACTCGCTTACGTTTTTTCTCTTGTACTTTTGATACTCCCTGTAGTTGTTCCAGTATGTAACTAAGGATTCAAAGACCGTCCCTGTCAGATTGTCGTAATACTGTATCAGATAAGTTAGATCTTTATCCGTAAATTTCAGTTTTGTACATGTATCTTCAGACATCAATGCAAATTCATCGTTGTACAATGGAATCAGTTGAGTTTGTGACATATGTGACATTATTAGCTTGTGACATACGTGACATTATTAGTTTGTGACATACGCAGGCCTTCAAGTGCCTCCTATATTTCCTATATTTTTTAGTCATTCCTATATTTTCCTATATTTTACTCAAAAACTCCTATATTTCTTATATTTGGACTTCTTCTCATGAAAACTTTCATCAATGCTCTGTAATGAGTCAAACTGATGTGAGGAAATACATTTCAGAAAAAAAAAAATTTGCCTCGCTTCACTCGGCAAATATGAAAACAGGTCACCTGAAAGACCACCATTATGACCACATTCAGTGAAAGTAAATTGGTAGTGATGTCACACTGCCTTAATACATATATTTCAAACTGTGTATGCATTTTCCAAGGCTTGATTCAAGCTTAAGGTGTGTATACTTTGAGTTTCAACACAGACTCACTGTTCCAAGGTGCATGTTTCACCAAAATCCGGGAAGTTAAATGCAAGATTCAAATTGACATGAGACTTATGAGTTACCATCTCCCAGATTTTGGTGAAACATTCACATTGGAACAGTGAGTCTGTGTTGAAACTCAAAGTATACACACCGTAAGCTTGAATCAAGCATTGGAAAGTGCATACAAAGTTTTAAATTTTTGTATTTAGGCTGTGTCACGTCACTGGACCTAGATATGATTGCAACAGACCACCATAGAATACCATGCTTTATTTGCAGTTTACTCTGTGTAATAAAATCGTAAAAAATTACAATAAATATTTTCCCACACTGTTTGCAATGGTCTTTCATTTGATGGAAACTTTACTTGAGGGTTTACGATCACTTTAAACACCAGAAAACTACCAAGTTTGGAACATACAATGTAGTACAGACCTGTCTTACACTCCTTTATTTCCTATATTTTCCTATATTTTATTCAGAAAATTCCTATATTTCTCCTATATTTTTGCAAATTTCCTCCTATATTTTCTCTTATATTTTCACTGTGAGCCACTTGAAGGCCTGCATACGTGACATTATAAGTTTGGAATGACCATCACAGTAAATGGCTCTCACAATTCAATCTCAGGATGTGTAACAATTGGTTTGTCTAGAGATACGAAGTGATGAAAGACTGGTTGAGTTATTAGCTAATTATACATACACTGGTGATATGGTTCAATGGATGAGTTTCCAAGGGGTCAAAGTTCAGAGTATCTGTCCAAGCTCACAAGATGGCACCAAGTTTGGTACATCATCGTAGTATTGTAGCATTGTATTATTCGCATCATGATGCCACTTTTGTTGGATCTCAACATCTGAACGCTAATTGATGATGCAATCGAGTTACTGTGCGATATTTGCCCGACTCTTTTGACCCTTTTGGAACTTCCCTATTGGCTTGTCATTTGTGCCAAAATATACAATGTTCCATTGCATACTTTCATTTGAGGGACTTCATCGTTTGTACATATCAAAAAAGCTTGCGTATTGCACTTATACTATTGTTAGAAATATTTGTACTGTTTATTGACATGATTGAGATGTTATGTTTACTATACTGTATATTTGTTATATATATATATATATATATTTGAATATGTTTATATAATATTGGAGTTGTGTCCCTTTGTTGTTATACACTACTTCACGATACCTCACAATGCAATAATGCTCGGGGACATAAGGTTCATCATGCAGTATATTGTCTCTAGAACGTATAGATTTTATTATTAATCTGTTCTTTTGTATGATGTCCTGAAATAATGATACTCAAAAACATTCTCCCAAAATGCCAAATATGGTTAGGCGTACACATGGTTACCAGCCATCTTTTTCAATATGGGGACAAAAGGTAATCACACCTTTTCATAATAGGGACAAACAAGACCTACCATTTTGTATTTTTTAATTTGTGACTGGATTCATCTGTTTTAACACTTTTAGAGTCCATGTTATGCATATATAACAGTGGCAGTGTCAAAGTTCTAACCAGGTCTGGTTTCTGAACTCAACCTATTTTCTGAGAATGAAAAAGAAATGACGTTAATAAAACAGTTGTCCTTGTTATATATGCATAACATGGACTCTAAAAGTGTTAAAAACAGATGAATCCAGTCACAAATTAAAAATACAAAATGGTAGGTCTTGTTTGTCCCTATTATGAAAAGGTGTGATTACCTTTTGGCTACTGTGCAAAATTTTCTCAACTATTGCATTATGGGCTATCGTGAAAACAGTACTGCTAGATCAAGAGTTATTCCCCTTGCAGAGTTATGCGAAAACAGTCCTGTAAATAAGCTAACAATTTATTTCTGGAGAACAAAACTCACCTTATCTCTCATTAATTTTGCTTGGAAACTAAATGTCCGAAGAGATAATTTTATATGAAACATGGAGGATTAAACCGAATGAAATTATCTCCATATTGTAATATGCTAGTACGTGGTACCACCAGAAATGTTCATAATCGTTTATGTAGCGATCGACCTGGTATGACCTCTCAGATTAGTCATATCCCATATCATTATTCCCAATCTATTGATACATGTATGCCAACTTGATGTACCTTGATAACCTGCCATGCTAAAAGATGAAAGAATTGCATTGTTTTCTTACATAATTTAAATTGAGCTTCTGTGGTGAAAATTATTCTACCATGATATTAACGAACAAATGAATTTACCTTGCTGACAGGGAATGTGAAGTGAGAATGTGGAGCATTTTGTACAAGGGTTACCTCCCTTCCATCTCCTCTTCTGTATGGCAAATGTTGATCATCTTAGACGCAGAAATGTAGATGTATACAGTACTAACATTTCCTGCTGATTTATTTATTTCTCTGAATGTGTACCAGATAATGTGTAACTGAGGTAATGTGCACCAGATGTGTACCAGGTAATGTGTACCTACCAGATTTGTAGAGTAACTTACCTGATGATGAACGCTATACTTTGTGTGCCATATTACTGTGCATATTCCCTGAGCCAATAAATACACATGTATCATAGTATGAATCAAGCTTTTATATGCAGTACGAGTGCTCCTATTGGTTCATTCACATTACTCAATTTTCTTGCTTCCGATACTCTAAAGTCAATCAAAAGCAATTTGTAGTTCTGTAACTGTTAGTAATTCACCGTACCAACATAGACAAGGTTCTGCTTACATCTGTTTTCAGAATGAGTTCAACTTCACTGTGGCATTCATGGAAATTGATCAAGTTATTGTGTAGTCACAAGGAACTTTTCAATGGGAGAGTTCTCTGTAAAAAGTTAAGTTTTGGAACTGTGTGCAAAGGGCAAATACAGGAACATCACTTGAGGTGTGCTATCACACTTCCATACCTTACACTGCTAACACACACCTCCGGCTTTATACAGGTGTGCTGTAGTAGCACACCTCAATCTTTATCTTCAGCCTGGCACACACATGCCAATTTTCAAATCCTAAGGCAGGTATAGTCGGGTACGCTAATTATAGTTGTAGAATTTGAGTATAGGTTATATGTATTTGTAAATTTAGTATGTAATTCTGTCATTTTGAGTATTAATGTATTTTTTGTAATGTAATATTGTTGTATGTACATGTATATAAAGTCATGTTCACTGAGAGACAAAATTTGAAGAAAGAAATCTAGATTAAAAGTTTAATATATAAAATATTTAATAATTTTTGATATACAGTAATCAAAACAGGGTGATATTTGACAATGAAGACTAGTGAATTCTAATGAACTTATGTAACATATACATTAACAGACTCATATCAATCGAGCTAGGATTTAAGAAGCTGAAATTATGCAAAATATATTCCTAGATGCATATGCAGACCTGTGCTTATTTTGTCATTCTCAACTGCTAGTCAGTCTTTTTGTTTTGTTGTTTATTGTCAACAGGTTTTTTTTGCACCGACAGTTTTCTTTATTTACTCGCAAATGCACATCACTGTTCGTTAAAAATTTGTTTACGGTAATTCTCCTAATAATTCAATCACCGGAAGTTCACTTTTCAACTCTGTTTTTCAAACACAGAGATAAAGTAACATTCCCATTCTTCATTCAAATTGAAGAAAAGCCATATAATAACAAAATGTGACACTTTATAGATGATGCCATCAAGAATATTTTCAGATATAAGCCATTTTTGTTGCACTTCCTGTGATCGAATTATTAGGGGAATTACCATACTGTTTATATATGCATATGAAACTTTACACCAAATTTTTATTTTTTTTTGTATTGCGTATGTTGCTTTCCATGAAACTCATAAACCCACTGCCGTGTATCCATTTGATGTTGTGTATGTAAATTTATTAGTTCCCCCATGGAATAATTTCCTGATGTATATAGGCTCGCATATTAAAGTTTGGAATGCCAGTAAAATAAAACCTATTGGATACAGTTATTGAACACCAGTTCCTGGCTAGTCCAACACTGGTGTCCAAAAATCTGAGAAATTCTCTCATGTTCGGGTAACAAAGTCAGAGATGTCTGAAACCTGAACACTGGATTCAGATATTCCACTTGTTTAATATTTGGAAATAGGACTCCAACTTTTGGATTCAAAATTGCCCATGTCCGAATATTCAGGAACTGGTGATCAAAAACTCTTGTGTGTGCTGGGATTAAAATAGTTCTGAGTTCAGCCATACAATGATCATATTCAGTGACCTCTGGTAATTGACCAATCAAAGCTGTGTGTGCTGGGCTTCAGTGATTAAAATATGACCTGAATAGCTCCGAGGTCAGCCGTACTATGATTGTTCTGTGACCTCTGGTAATTGACCATTCAAATCTGTGTGTGCTGGGCTTTAGTGATTAAAATAAGACCTGAATAGCTCCGCGGTCAGCCATATAATGATTATGTTCAGTGACCTCTGGTATTGACCAATCAAAGTGTCGCATTGATGCAGAGAGGAATGACTAGGGATCTTTTCAAATGCAGGCGAGTAGCTTTTTCAAATGTCAGTGATTATGTCATTTGAGGATATTCATATTGTATTACACTCCAAGCTTAGACAGTCAAAAAGTTTCAATTTTGCCCTATTTATGCTAGGTTAAATTTAACATACACAGCGGGCAAGTCAAAGATCCAACATTTTGGGTGTATATATTTTATGGATGGTCATAATCATGTGTTGATTGATTGGACTGGTTGATTTGACCTCTGTTGTCAGTGGATATGAACAAGAAATGGGAGTTCTGAGACCGTTGAGCGGAGCGACATTTGGCTGAACATTTTTATTTCAAAAATCCATGCAAATCTGTTCAAAATCATGGAAAATCAAATTTGCCCATGATATGTCCTGTTGTGCTGTGGGACGGGTTTTTGGATGCCTGACGATGTCAAGACCAAAATATAATATATATTGGAGATTTTCTTTGGTTTGAATGGATTCTCTTGCAAGATTTGAATAATAAATGCACACGAAAAATGTATTGATGCACTGCTAAGTTTCAAGGCTGTGAGAAAAATGCAGGGTGATATTATTGTGAAGCCGGTATGGATAGAGGTCGAGTAAAATTGAAGTCAAGAACCTGGTTGTGGAGGATGACCTGTATTAATCCACGCAGTACAATCACACGAATACATATCATTATGTTGTGTTAACTATGATATGTAGGTCAGTTTCATGTTGTATTTCTTGTGAAAATGGGATATTTGTAATAGGATATTTTTGTATAGAGACTGTATTAAGCAGTTGAATGGCATATTCACGCACTATTCGGGTATTTTGTATTTGTGAGCTGAAACAGTTTAGTTTAATGTTGTTGCAACTGTTATACTCTCTACTGTGCTCCGAATATAAAAATAACACATAATCAAACAAATATTTGGCAGATTGTTTTGTGTTTCTGTTCTGTGTTTGTCCCCCAAAGACAAAGGACCATGGCATTAACATGGGTGGTATATTACACCAGTCAAACCATAGTCAGGTGACATTAAGGTGGCTCCACAGTATCCAAAATAACCATTTGCGCAAGTTGTTGCGCAGTCAAGAAGCACATCAGCGCGGATTTCATTGCATTCTGAACATCATGGTTTCGTAATGTCCTAATGCAATGTCGCAGTCGAACTAACGTATTGTGTGGTGTCACATTTCATTTCAATCTTTATTTAACGTTGGAATGATTATCACACCAGTTCTTTTCCAAAACAACAGGTAAAATTCATGTATTGAATGTCTTCCCGCGTTATTAATTGAAAAGTAGTGTGGGATCCCCGATTTTTATTCAAAATTTTGAATCTATACTGAATTTGGAACATTTATGTGGAGTATGGAGAAAATGACATGAATTTTACACATTTAAATAAGTCATGGCAATAATAGCATTGAAATTGTAGTAAAAAAAAACATAGCAAAAGGCTTACCCATGGACGGTTTAAAATATTTGAAATTTTATTCAACATTTGGAATCTGTATTAAAATGAGAACCTTTAACTGACTATGAATAAAATGACAGATTTCAGTCTACACAGGGGAGGGAGTCACATTGAGTGAGTATTCCGGTCTGATCATGTGTGGTTGACCATGTCTTCACATGTTTGTCTAGGGTCCTAATGTTGCAAATTACAGAAATTGGGCATTGAAAAAAATAGGTCTGTGACAGATAAATATGTCCTAACAATCATTGATTCAAATTAAAATAGCTGCACCAGCTGTCTTAGCTAATACTTGGAGTGATAGAGAAAAATTTTCTGTAGACCTAAATGTACTGAATTCATGAATGCCTTTAGTCTGCAAAATTAAACCTTTATCAGGCCTTCAAGTGCCTCCTATATTTTGCTCTATTTTTGAGTCATTCCTATATTTTCCTATATTTTACTCAAAACCTATATTTCCTATATTTTGACTTTTTCTGATGAAAACTTTCATCAATGCTCTGAAATGAGTCAAACTGAATCAAACAACAGAACAGGTCACCTGAAAAGACCACCGCAATGACTGCATTCAGTGAAAGTAATTTGATTAAACACCAGAAAACTACCAAGTTTGGGACATACAATGTAGTACAGACCTGTCTTAAACTCTTATTTCCTATATTTTATTCAGAAAATTCCTATATTTCTCCTATATTTTTGCAAATTTCCTCCTATATTTTCGCTGTGAGCCACTTGCAGGCCTGCTTTATTCCTCCATTTTCATGTCGGTCTGAGATAATCTCCCGAAAATCAAAGGGTTCCCACATTACACATGTGCTTTAATATCGACTGAGGGTGCCAATATATGCTAGTTTGGAAGACAACTGTGCGTGTCCTGATTGCATGCGCATCTACGCCAAGGAGCTGATTTTTATTGGTTCAAGACATGGACCTCTATGGTTGATTTTTATACGCTAGTCACTTTTGATGAGACGTTATGGAATGACGTCGCCCGTCCGTCCAGTAACTTTGCTTGTGAACGCAGCACAGCAAATAGTTATTGCTGGAGTCTTCCCAAATTTGCCACACATTATCGTCACCATGTGAAGATGCGCATGTAATCTTTTTGACCCAATCCGATGTTTTCTTCAGAGTTATGCCCCTTGAATGCCAAAAAATCTACTTCCCATCAGCTACATTTTGTTGTGAACACAACACAGCAAAGAGGTTTTACTGGATTCTTTCCAAATTTGCCACGCATTATTATACACATAACAAAATTGAGGTCAAAGATCACTGGTCTAAAAATCAGGAAATCATTAACAGTTTTCTGTCTAAAGTTCCAAGTTTTGGTGAGTGGATTCACTAGGGGGTGACGATGTGTTGCATACCAAATGTAGGTCAAAGGTCAGTGTTGTCAAAATATCAATTATTGAAAATTTCTAATTTTCTGTGAGTGGATTTAATAGGGGGAAAACAAGTGTCGCTTACCAAACTTTAGGTCAAGCTCACTGACCCCAATATCATTCAAAATAACTTTTTTTGTGGATCAGTAGACACATTAGGGGGACACGATGTGTCACATACCAAAATGTAGGTCAAGGTCACTCACCCAAAAATCAGAAAATTATTAAATGTCACATTTTTATATGCCTGTCTATTGTCCATGTTTCAAGATATGGATTGATACCAAACTTGGAGAAAACTTTACTCGCATGGTAAAGAGGAATCCTATTCATTTTGAGGTCAAAGGTCAAGGTCACAGTCCCCCAAAACTGAATCAAGTTGGACTTTTCAGAGCCGTCTCCCCTACATGTATACGACATTTGTCCTGTGGAGTTGTCTTCCCTTGTTTGATACATGTAAGAAACCGCTAAATTCAGTTAAACTGTTGTGACAAAAAAACCATGCATTTACTAATTTAACTGGGAGAGGAGTCCTTTATGAACTTTATATCTGTTTATTAACTCAAGAACAAAGGCTTACTTCACGACTTTCTTCACATTTTCCTTCCTTCATGAACAATTTTCTCACCCGACAGGAATCTATTTGTTGGAAAACTAAGATTTTCTTGTGTTTGACTATTGTTGATTTCAGTGCGAGATATTTGAGCTCTTGGCTCTTGTTTCATGGTCATCTAGTTAACAAGAGTCGAGCCCCTTACAGTTTATCATTCAATATAAGTGATAAATGTTACACTCTCATAAGCACAAAATGTTAGACCTTTCTATGGATTGCTAGCTACATGTACCAACTGTGACCAAGTTCGTTAAACAACCTTGAAATTTGGACCAGTAATTCCTGATGTAAGGGCGTATATTGAAGTCCCTTGGGCTCTTGTTTTTTTTCTGGTCGATGATACCCCATATACAGGATTCAAAACTATCATCATTATCGACTGTCTGGACAAGATCTAACTGCTTCAAATCGAAGTCCGAGATGTCTGAAGTCAGCCATCTTGGATTACAGAGATAACTGAAAAGCGATCCCAACCTTTCCCTCGCCAATTTCAATCCACTCTCCAAATTTGTAGTCGATGGGTTCAATTATACTAGCGTTATTGTCCGGAGAAGATCCAAGTGGCTGATGGCGACCATCTTGGATTACACAAGATCGCTGATGGCGGTCATCTCGGATTATGCATGCAACTGAAAATCAATCCCAACCATCCTTTCACTGATGTCAAGCTGATCTCAAGTTTGAGTGAGTGAGTGATTTGATTTAGCATCGCTTTCAACTATATTTCAGTCATATCACGATGTGTCCTATTCCTTTTCACACCCGGGAACCACATGGGTGCCTCAGTCGCCTCTTATGACAAGCTGTTTGAGGAGCCGAGGCCTATTCTTACCATGACCTTCGGTGTGCACAACGACATCCCAGGTCAATCCCCGGAAGCCCCACGGGGCCTCCAAGTTCGAAGTCGGTCAGTTCAATCATTTTCGAGTTATTGCCCGGACAAGATCCATACAGTTAACGGCGACGCAATCCCAACTGTCAGATCTATGCACTGATGTCAAGACACTTTCCAAGTTGAAAGTTGAATGGCTCAATAGTTCTCGCGCATTATTGGTCGGAGAAGAAATGTGTAAAGATCCAACTGCTGACAATGCAAGACAGCTGATGGTGGCCATCTTGGATTACAGAATCCAAGAAAACAGGTAACAGAGAAGTCCTCCCACTGATGTCCAGCCACTCTCCAAGTTTGAAATCGATCAGTTCAATCATGCTCGAGTTATTGCTTGGAAAAGATCAAGCAGTCATCTTGGATTATGATGGTGACTGAAAAGTAATCTCAACCATTCTCTCACCAAGTTTTAAGTCCATTGGTTCAATCGTTCTGGAGTTATTGGGCAGACAAGAGATGTGTTAGAAACACCGGGCATCTGTAATTCCATAAGTCTTCCCCGACTCATGTGGCAGGGGACAATTAAACTGTCCAGCCTATATCGCCGGTCATATTACACAGAATGACAATAATATGTGGCATATTTGTGGTCCCCCGCCACGTAGGAGGGGACTATGGAAAAGCAGTTCGTGTCCAAGTCTCAAATGTTGCAAACACATTATCTATAACAGAGGGCTAGAGACTCAATATTTGGTACAATGCGGTGTTATGAAGTCCTCCAGGTCAAGTTCACTCAGAACTGACCTTGACCTATTTTCAAAGGTCATGAAGGTAAAAAACTTGGATAGCAGAAACGGTCTCTTGTGAACACAATATCTCGGGGGCAAAAAGAGCTGGGCACTTGATATTCTGCAGTCTATTATGAACATGATATCTGAGGGGCAAAAAGAGCTAGTCACTTGATATTTTGCACAATGTCTTATGGGAGCCATAATATATCTATCTAATAACTAGTCAAGTTGACTCAAGAATGATAGACTTATTTTCAAATGTCACAGAAATCAAAATGTGAATAGCAAAGTGAAGACAATATCTCAATAACAGAGAGCTAGAGACTGATATAATATTTGGCACACTGCCTCCTGAAGGCCTTCAAGTCAAGTTCTCTCCATACTCACCTTTGCCTATTTTCAAAAAAACAAAACAGGTAAAAATGTGAATTGTGGTCTATAGTAACTATGAATTCGACTTTGGCGAAATCGGTCAAGGTCAGTCATCCTAATAGGCTTCTTATTAGTCACCAGTCGCACATATTCTCTAGTTTAAATTTGAAGAGCCGGGGATACTGCAATAACTAGAATTTGAACTTCATAAACTAGGTCAAGGTAAATTAAAACTGCTTCTAGTCGATGACCAGTTGGTTATGTAGTATAAAGTTGAACAGCCCAGACTCACCAGTTTCATGAATTTAGAACGCCTGGCTACAATCCTTCAAGAGATATTGTGTTAACAAGATGAACCAAGCAGACAATACCCTTTGACCAAAATTGGCAGAGGGGTTAAAATGATGAAGTTTATTCTTTGCCATCACAATCCACATCTCTGAACTGTTCTTATAACAATTTTCAATGATATTCTGATTTTTTAACCACGGTGACCTCAAAATAATTTGACCCATGATGGTATACCCTATTTCTTCTTATTTTTCGAACAGCATTTTTGGACTTAGAAGCAGAGAAAATCCATCTTTATTTCAACTCGGGCTAAATACTGTGGCATGGATACGTTATTTATCCCAAGAACTGAAAAGATAGCTAATGAAATTTGGAGAATGTTTGCAGAATTTCTCTCCACAGTAGCCTGAAGTTAAGTTTTGCCGTCTGTATAATTAGAAGAAAAGGGGTAACCAAAGTTTGGTACCAATCCATGAACTGGAGATATCGCACGGACAAGCAAGAGTTAACAGACGGACGGAAATCATCGCATTTTACACCCTCATCTTATGATGGGAATATAAAAAGCAAAGCCTTTAACAGATGCATACATGAACACAGACCAATAATATATCCCCAACCAAGAGAGGTGGGCGATAATAAGGAAAACAAGTATTGAATCCAAACCAATAAACATTTTATTAAGTTAAAATATTAAAGTTGGTCACAGAGATGATATAAACATATGCTCCACAACAAAATGGGTGATGGGGTGAGAGGACTGGCACACGTACCACGGACAGTCACCCAACAAAATACTGGACAATGGCGTGATCGCCTGAATAGCGTATGACTAAGGTTGACCAATGTGTTTTAGTAACTATATGAACGAATCAAATGCAAGTCTGGATTATGGGAATTACTCCCCTTGATGATATGAAGGCGAGAATCTCCGCAAACATTTTATCTTCAACAGTGTTTGATATACAAAGTATCATTTTCATCCAAAACATTGTATATTATAGTACTCCAAACAAGGACATAGAGTGACAGCAGGTTCTTTATGTAACACCACACCAATGCCAACAGTTCACACTAAATAGAATAACAGTACAGTACTGAAATGCATAAAAGGGTGGTGTTGTACAATGAGAGAACTACTGAACTGAATCAACATTTTTAGACTTGCAAAGACGTAGAGCCCTGGAGAGACAAAATTGAGCCACCATTTCATAGCCGGTAATCTAAAGTCTTATGTGGGTGTCCACGATCACATGGGTCCTTTGTGTTTAATGTGAAATTTTCTCACCATGCAGGATATCAAATCTGATGTGATTAAAACAGTGCATAAAATACTTTACAAAACAAATTCTCAATAAACTGACAAGAGTTTTCAGTGCTGCAACAAGTGATTCTATGACAGAAGTTTTGCATAGCAATATTTTTTTAACATTAATTCCAGCTACTTGGAACATAAAAATACAGGAAAGTTTTTTTAAGTGCAAGACTAAATTTGTGGAATTGTGAGAGGAATTTTTCAGACCAATTCCAATTCAATTCAATTCAATTTAGAATGTTGCAGATACTAGAGTACAAATTTGCAATCTTAAATAACGCAGCGAAAATACAGTTTGTGGGAATAATGAAGTTTTGTGGTGGTCAAGTCGACATTCCAGGACAATTAATGATACAAACACGCCCACCAGTGAAGAAGGCATCACAACGTAATGACGTTGCACAAGGTTTTAATTGGAACATGTTACATGTATGAAATTTGGAAGAGTAAGAAGATTGTAAATTTCACGATTACCATTGAACACTGGTTCGTGAATGTGACTATAATAACGTACACAGTCTATGGGATAAACACTCCACTAAATAACTTTATTATACCGTATACAAGTTACGATTCACAGCCACATTTTAATGTACAAGCCATTTCCTCAGGAAAAAAAACTGCAACCTCTCATCTTGATTTCTCAAAAAGATTGGTAAAGTTTTGAATTTCCCCTTCTGATTCACACGCATATATTCACTCTCAAAACACTAGCAATCTCTCTCTCTCACGCACACAGACACATGGACAGACATAATTATTTCAGAAAAATGGTACATGTACATTTATAAATTCCCGGCATATTTGAACATTTTTCACTGTGTAGATCCAAAGATGTTCGCACAGTTTATACTACAAGTCAATATTTCCCATGATGCTCTGCTTCTTCCTGTCACAGCCATATTTGACAAAATATGATAAATCATTTAGGTAGTTCAATCCACATGATAATATGAACATCCAAATAAACGTAGACCTGATCAAACCTCTACTACACATCTGACATCATACTGGATTGCACCAAAATGCGGAATGACATCGGAGCATATCAGCTTATAATATGTGAAACACGCACTTTCATGATTTTTATTAAATAATCTGAAACACTTAAAACATTTTACACAAATTGAACACAACTACACAATTTATCAATATTTCTATGAAGACAAATATGTACATTAAAACCGTTTCCCCCCAAACATGAACTAAAATTTGATCAGAATGTCAAATATAGATCTTGTTACAAAGAGAATACGAACTTCCACCAAATTTGATCTAAAATATAAATCTCCGATTACTTGGTTGCTACTTGTTAAAATGCCTAATGAATATGTTAAGTACAGTTGAAGGCTTCATGTTTACTGCACCCCGACTAGACTCCAATCTATGATATGAATACTCGAGAAATGAAAAAAATTAGCGAAGTCTGGTTCCTACTTTATAGGACTGTCCAGACTGCACAATGAAGAGTGATTGATTGTGGTTGGAAAATTCTTCTCTATGAAACCGAAACCAATCTTTCACATACATAAGATGGTTTCTCAGATTGAATCCAAATATTAGACCAGAATGTTCACCAGACCGGATACGGAGTCTAACCAGTCTAAATGTTTGCTTAACTAGGCTATTATATTACAGAAGCAAACTATGAACCTCTATATTCAGCACAACAGCCATGGCCGGATCTAACTATCTATCTGATCGTACATGTAGTTGTATGGTTTATGCGAATGGAATTTGATCAAGAAAAACGTTCAAAAAACAGTTCATCGACTCCAGTTTGTTGGGAGTTGATAAAACAATGTACGATGTAAAATGGTTTGTTCAAGGTAAGAATTATCTCCCTTTACAATTACAAGCCTGACATCCAGCACAGGACATTTCAAACAAACCCCAATTAAAAACAAACTATGTCGCATTATCATAATGTTCCGACTTATTCAAGGACTAGTCTATTTCTTTTCATGGGGAGTTGAACATTTCCTGAACTAATTTCCAGGTTTGCAATTAGGGATTTGAACATATTATGGTATTAGACAGAAGGAGAATTATATCGAAACTTGAATTCTCTTAGGTGGTGTGTACAAATGTCGAGGCTCTCGTCAGCTCCGCAAATTGAAAACATAAATTTCATTACAATGTCCCTTGGCTTTAAACAAATTCAAAAAATCTTGCGAAGATTGCCAAAACAACAAGGTGGTATGTTCAACAAGGAAATTTCATCCATGAAAAATTATTTAAAAACAGATTTGCGAAGTAACCCTCCCGATATGCCAACATAAATTATACACAGTTAAGAAAAAAGTATACGAAATTGAATTCACTTTCGGTCATGATTATAAGGTCACCTGTAATTATAATGTGAAAATTGATGTAAGTTCCATCTGAGGTGGGAAGTGACAATTTTACACTATTTGATTGCACTGCTGATTAGTTTACATTAAGGCCATTGTCACTGATTGGTTGTTTAGCATGACCTTGATTTATTAAATACACATGCTAGATGCTATAATTATGTATTATTAATTATTAAATTGCAAACTAATTGTATACAAATATGAAGAAAATGAGTAAGTTTTACTCCTGAAAATGAAAATCCCTCATCTATTTTAATTATTTGCCCTCAAAATATAGATGAGGGCTGGTCATGCTAAACAACCAATCAAGTGACAATGGCCTAAACCTATATTTAATGAGTCCTGTTACTCCAGACATATTGATACAATAAAATGGAGAATATATTCTCCAATAAAGTTCTGCAGCTCTTGTTCACGCTTCTAAAATTGTTGTCACTTTCTGATAATTCTTTTCATCTACCACTACGTCAACATTGTACAATTCGTGGCTGAAAAACTACTTCGATATAAAATAATTAAGTTAATAAATAATGATAATGGTAAACATACATGAACACATATAAAGCACAGGTGGAGATCAAACTTTGGTTATATAATGGTTAGATGATTTGGTTAGTGTCATGTCCTCATCAGTTCAATTATAGGTATGTTTTACTTGGTCATAATTTATTTGTTTCGTGATTGCTATGCATTGTTGATATATCTGTTCATTTTAATATTTGTTTTCCCAATTTGTTACCAGCCATTTCTTGTTCAGTGTGTGAAACAATTAGTTAATACATACAATTCAAACCACCCTGCCCATGACAAATAGGCCCATTTTCATCAAATTGGCTTTCAAATTTAAAACATTTGGATTGGACCATTTTGGCAAGTAGGGAGGCCAAGTGAAATTACACATATCCAAATATTATAACACAAAGCCTGCTCATATAGGGGTATTTATCTAAAACTACAGTCTTCCCCAACCTCTCTCAAGATAAATAAGTTTTAATTCTAAACAGCACTTCATGCCTTAAATCCAATACATTTGCTGTACAAGCTTTTGCAAAAGGATATCAAAATATAAGCCCTAACTATACAAGATTTTTTTACAGAAGGGATATTCAAACAAGATCGCCCATTACATGAGATATCATTGATCAATATTTGTTGTATACTATTTACATTGAATTCAAGAACCATGACAGCAGAGATAACGGGTGAAGTTGGCAAAGGATAAGTATCCCAAAATATTGTGAATCCCAACAGACCAACAACCCATAAATAATGATACGTACAAACCATTTGGCTTTCTGAAAAGAAAAGTGGCAACTTATATATATATATAAAACTACAAAGAGAAATGGAGTGAGATTTTTTTAAAAAGACTGGTGTTCCAGGGATATTATAAAACTCCAAGAAATAGTTCTCTCCAACATCTCCATGAGGGTGGACCTCGGGGGCAGAGAGTCATATGCCGTGGACACACAAAATACTGAAACTTGCGTGGAAGGATGCAGCTGCATCTCTGGTCTGTCCACATGATTGTGTGTATATTATAAATACATGCTGCCCCAGTTCCACAGCTACCCCTACCCAGTTCACCAAGTCTTTGATGAAGCGAAGAGTTGTCCACCCTTAGTTTTGCACAAACCCCAATATTAAATTTAGGCATCTTAGACCCAGACATTTCCTCGTCTATACCTGCACACGTTGATCTGGAGAAACGATGCTTCGTGGCACAAGGCTCCCGGATACATAGCTCTACTATTTACACACTTCAAACAGATAATCCAAGATAATCCATCAATGCTGATAAACCACAGCATGATACAGCATCACTCGAGGCTTGAGAAACTCAGAAAATCCGATTTGGGTAATCTCTGAGAGATGGGTCTGGGTTTTCAGACTTCAGTATGTTGCCCTTAGACCAGGTTCGAGCAAAGAAGTGGATGATGACCTAGTGTCTGATGTTAGTGTTCCCTAACCTGCTAAGTCTCAAATCTTGAGCTTGCTGCATCATCACGGAACACTTCTCATACTCGACATGCTGACAAAACATGGCAATACCACAGGGGTTCAACACAGGAATCAGTTGACAAGAAAGATCAAGGCCGAGAATAGAGTTTTATGCGAAGTACATGACTTTGATTGTATCTGGGTGAACGGTGACAGCACGTGCCATCGCTGATGGGGTCCGGTCCTCGCTATTGCCAGATTGATGACTGCCCTCGCCGCTGGAGAAAGGAAAAATACATTTTTTTTAACAAAAATGTTATTAACATGCGAGCTATTCCAGGAAAATGTACACAAGGGTGAAACATGTAATTTGGGAACAAGCCATATTAAAGATAGATAATACATCAAGTATCATCTGGGTCTCTCTCTGCCTTCCCCATCCCCATCCACCTAGGTAAGGGCTGTTCCATTTAAGAAGGTATGGGAGGGGAGGAAGGCACTCAATAAATTATTCTATGGGTCATGAGGGGGGAAATTCCCTTCAATCCATGTTACAACATTGAGAAGGCCAATAAAATTTCTATAGGTAGTGGGGTATAATTCAAAGCTGCCTTCCGCCCCTCCCATACCTTTTTAAATGGAACAGCCCTAAATACAGAAGCCACCAATAGATTACTTCACAAGATGTATATGTGATGCGAGCTTGGGGTTCCTACATGCATTCATTCTTGAAATATGGCAGTAAGCTTTGTGCTCCTGCATACATTCATTCTTGAGATATGGTGGTAATGACAAAATATAGATTGATGAACGTACATACATGATTATGATATCCAAAAGCCAGCTTTGTCCATATTCCATGACCAGATACGTGTCTGGTGTAAGATCAGTAAGCCTGGGTCATATTCTTGAAATGTGGTAATAAGCAATTGGTAACAATTTGATAGAATTTGACCCAGTGTCCCCCAAAATATGGACAGATGTACAATACCCAAAGTTGAGAGTTATCCCCACCTGTCATGTTCTTTCTCTACCAGGTGATACCTCGCCCGGAAGGCCACGAGATGTGCATAGTAAGCGGGAGCCGGGATGGAGACACTCCGAGTACACCGGACATATGTGTGACACAGTTGATACGTCAATGTCTGCAGTTCATCAGCAGTGAATCGATTGTCGTCCCACAGCACGTGGTAGTGAGATGGCCTACTTGTGCCCTGCAAGGAGAAAAATTTACAGCATATATACACCTATACAATGATATCAACATTTGACAAGACTATTGTGAGAAGAAATACGTTAACGTTTTTTAATATATCCCATTAGTCTAGTAATCTACACCACACTAGGCCTTTTTGCTCGCATTTATTATGATAGAATCATAAATTTAACTTCACAGGCAACCACCATATCATTCTATAATGCTAGAGAGTAAATATATTCAATCTAAACCATTTCTTTTCAGATATACAAAACTTACACGTACACATGTACATGCCTAAGTGAGGATATGTGGACAGAGAAAGACATCTCTCCTAGATTGCTTTGCATTATGGGTGATCCTGTAAGCTACATTGTATATCTAAGGGCTCTAATTAACCTACCCATTTGCACATGTCCGGATAAACAGCACTAAATATTTACACCTATTTTAATGCCCATTCCGGCATCAGTGAATCGGAAGCACCTGTGTGTTTTTCCCTCAGGAGCTCGTCAAGCGAAATCTCGTAACATATCGATAAAATTGATAATTGCAATCAGTGTACATGAAACTCACTGAACAGAGCAGCTTTGATCTGGGTGTGGGTAATGTTAGCTGTCATAACAAACTCTATCGACATAGATCAGCATCTAGATAAATACAACCACGGGAAAAAGAGGTTATGATCCACTGTACACATATACCGGGACAAACAGGCCCAGGCAAATCTCTGTCGAGGTTTGATTTGACTGGGTTCACACAGATGTATCTTACCTGGATACCAGCATGACTGCACAGATAGAAGTCAAACTCTGTTGGGTGGGTGATTCCTACATCTACAGTCGTACCGGGGGGAATGTTCCCACTGCGCCCGATCTGAATTGGAACAAAACTTAACATGAAATCATGCAACTAAAATATTTGTGCAAGACTTCTCCTTTCGGAAACTAAAACAAATATTATGGAACCCCAGTATGCATCACAGTCGGTATATGCGGACCTGATCAACCCAGTATGCACCACTGACGGTATATGCAGACCTGATCAAACCCAGTATGCACCACTGATGGTATATGCAGACCTGATCAACCCAGTATGCACCACTGATGGTATATGCGGACCTGATCAACCCAGTATGCACCACTGATGGTATGTGCAGACCTGATCAAACCCAGTATGCACCACTGATGGTATATGCGGACCTGATCAAACCCAGTATGCACCACTGATGGTATATGCGGACCTGATCAAACCCAGTATGCACCACTGATGGTATATGCGGACCTGATCAAACCCAGTATGCACCACTGATGGTATATGCGGACCTGATGAAACCCAGTATGCACCACTGATGGTATATGCGGACCTGATCAAACCCAGTATGCACCACTGATGGTATATGCAGACCTGATCAAACCCAGTATGCACCACTGATAGTATATGCGGACCTGATCAAACCCAGTATGCACCACTGATGGTTTATGCAGACCTGATCAAACCCAGTATGCACCACTGATGGTATATGCAGACCTGATCAAACCCAGTATGCACCACTGATGGTATATGCGGACCTGATCAACCCAGTATGCACCACCATCGGTATATGTTAACCTGATGAAACCCAGTATGCACCACTGTTGGCATATGCTAACCTGATCAAACCCAGTATGCACCACTGTTGGTATATGCTGACCTGATCAAACCCAGTATGCACCACTGTTGGTATATGCTAACCTGATCAAACCCAGTATGCACCACTGTTGGTATAGGCTAACCTGATCAAACCCAGTATGCACCACTGTTGGTATATGCTAACCTGATCAAACCCAGTATGCACCACTGTTGGTATAGGCTAACCTGATCAAACCCAGTATGCACCACTGTTAGCTTATGCTGATCTGATCATAATAAAATGAAAACCTCCCCAACATAGAAAGTACTGATTTGCTTGGAACTTCGAACTGTAACATTCAGTCCCCAGTATGAAAAACATCTCAAGCAAGATCCTGTGGCAACTTATTTACATACCAAATTTGTCCTAAAAGGAAATTTTGACTTGGCCCCAAGGTGGCACTAACTTTTGGTGGAGGGCATGAAAAATAATCCCAAGATCAGGAGGCAAATTTTTATCCTGGCTCACCTATACAGGTGGATCAGCATGAATAACAATCTGAGCGAGATCTTGAGGCAAGGTATTCAAATCAGTTCATTTTGGTCCAGAAACGAAGTCAGATGGACGGAGATATAACGTAGAGATGGATGGACCCCAATCGGACAGACCTCAATACCATAATCCTCCTCGAGCCCTTGGGGGACAATGAGATGTCAGAACTGGCATCGGATCCGACTCAAGGATTCAAGAAACTGCTCACCGTCACTTGAGCATCCCACCAGAGATGGAGAGCTTTAAAGACGGTTTGATTGCCCTTCCCCCCTCCCCACTTTGACTGTACTTAAAACCTGTCAATTATTCAGGGTGCCTGCTTCCAAAACGTAGGTGGCATTTCTGCTCAGCTTTTTGCTAGTTCTACGTAGGAAATGACAGTCTTACCTGATCTTTCTTATCGGCACAGAACAGTCGTGTGTGGTGCCTTTTCTGTACGACAATGAACGTGATACCTGGCTGGTATCCGACCTCTAACTTCATACATGCCTCTCTCACCGCCCGTAACTCATGGGTCAGAATCTACAACAACAACAACTTTTCATCAATCATTCTACTGTTGGCTGAACTGGGTCATTACAATTATATTTTAAAGGTTTTTTTTTTATAGAACTGTGCTTGTATCACGTGGAAGACAGATAACAAAAGACAGGCCAACCCACTACCCCTATAATGGATAATGAAATATGCCAATTAACAACACAGAACACTTACATTTACTTGCTGGAACTGTCCTTCACTCACACCATCTCGGTAAAAGATGATTCGCGTCGGCTTGAACCGCGTCGACTTATAAAACTGAATGAGCAACTCCCGCACCATGTTGGACAGCTCGGCAATGACCTCTTGCCGGTGCTGCTGGACCCGCACTGTGGCGGAATAACGGCTCGGATGTGCGTCCATACTGCCAACAACCTGTTGTCATGGAAAGTAAGATGCAATGGGATAAGATAAAATTATGGTGAAGGGCTGGTCCACATATCGGTCATGTAAGATGTAGTGAAGTGAATTTACGGGATTTCTAATAGTAGTAAATGGGCGAGTGGTCGGCCATTGTTCCACATACTAACATGTAAAGTCACGTTGAAAAGCGTATCTTCTCTTACATGAACTGTTTCCCGGCTGGTCACATTCAACGGGGTAAACATCCAACATGATGATATACATAGCCATTATAACTTTAGGGGTGGTTCACCATCTTTCCAAAAGGACAGGCCAGGAGGTCCATTTACATGAACAAAAGGGGCACATAAGGGAATTTGTATAGAAAAAATTAATAACTTTAACTCACACTTTCCAAATGGGGGGTTCTGTCCGCCAGAACTCTTACTCGGCTGGCAAAGAGATATTGTAACATATTTCAGCATAGAAAGGTACTTACTGCAGCTATAGATGGCTTGGCTTTGTCCCCAGCAGGAGGGTGTGTGACATCAGCACCCAGGAATATCACTGGCTCTCGGAAGACTGCAGGTCTGGAAAATAAAACGTAAAAACAAAATTATAACATTTCACTCGTGACCATCTTGAAAAATAGTCATGTTGGATTACCTTAAAAGTTTTACGGATTCAAAATACTTACGCGAGAGAATTCCTCAGATATATCAACAAAAATAAGGAAATTCTTTTAGTTTTTTCCCAATTTTTTAGATGTATTTAGGTCAACTAAAGATGGATCTGTTATTTATCCCAAGAACTGACAAACCAGCTGGAAAATTTGTATATTGTTTAGCGAAACTTCTGTTCACAGATGCCTTGCTTAAAATTTTTTAAAATTTAGGAAAGGAAAGCAAATAAATATACAGTGAACCGTCATTTTAATGACCGGTCATGATATTTTACGGTCCGTGATCTCAGTTAAACATGAATTGACGGTCTCGATCAAATACGTGCCCAGTTCAAAATTGGAAATTCCACACCCACCTGAAAATACAATCTTCAGTCATACACAAGGTTTTCAAGTTCTGCTTTCAGGATTTTGGCAGATAGACAGGGTGAAAGTCCATATATTTAGTTGCAGGACTGGTGAACACACAGAGTACAATTCAATAGTATCATCTAGTACTTCATGACTGGACTTACCGAATGCTGGGTAGCAGAATGTTGTTGATGCCACCAAGTTTGACGTTGATTTTCAGGCAAAGATTGGACAGCGTCTGTGGAGAGGTCTTATTTACATTCTTGGCCTGAACGCATTGAGTGGCCAGTCCAAAACATATATCACCTACTCTCTTCACCTCCGCTGTGGGGGAAAAATTATATTTCATTATTATTGTCACATGTAAGAAGAGATGATCAAAATAATATCTGCTTATCATTCTGTCAACAAATATGTAACCGTCTAAAGAAAGTTTGGAAGTTGTAGACCATAAAATTCAATGTCTTCTGGTCACCAAGGGGTCGCTGGGGGGGGGGGAGGTTGTTGGGTGCAAATGACCCCCTCTCAGCACCTAACTGTATGTTATTTTCCGATGTTGAACAGCACAGTATTGAACTCTCTAATAAGCAAGCATAGGAAATGAATCCCTCTCAAGAAATCCTGTCGACGCCCATGGTCACAAATGCTGTCGACGCCCATGGTGACAAATGCTGTCGACGCCCATGGTCACAAATGATGTCGACGCCCATGGTGACAAATGCTGTCGATGCCCATGGTCACAAATCCTGTCGACGCCCATGGTGGCAAATGCTGTCGATGCCCATGGTGACAAATGCTGTCGATGCCCATGGTGACAAATCCTGTCAACGCCCATGATCACAAATCCTGTTGACACCCATGGTCACAAATCCTGTCAACGCCCATGATCACAAATCCTGTCGACGCCCATGGTCACATAATGAAAGCTTTCCTTTAATCTGCACATGTTCAAATCTATCAAATTGTCTGAAACATTTCACACTAAGCTTGCTCTAAAATATCTTGACTAAGTTTAAGATTTATGTTATGTGTACAATGCATCTGCAAGCTGGTCTGCAAGAGATACGTTACAGACTTCGGCAGTCTTCTCAAGTTCAGGATAGGCAAGGGCAGAAAATCTTGCCAAAGTAAACAGAACTCACCATAGACAGGTGTTTTGCCAGGCAAGACCACGACAATCAGCTGTAAGCCCTGATATGTGTTCTTCAGATATCGGAACATTGGTTCAACCTGATCAGGTCCTGTGGCATATTTACAGAAGCAAGGCTGTCCCATTATAGGCATGCCTGCATCATTTGAGATCCTTTGAAGTTGCTGAGTAAAATTCCTGTAAATGAAAAGTAAATTAAATTTACAGCTATTACACTCAAATTTCAAAACTGGAATGAGAACAAAATAATGAACTTTTGAAAGTGGCAGATTTGTTACTATCGAGGGCCAAAATCTGCAGACCTCCAATACAAGAGCTATTTTTTACTACGATAGAATATACCAGCAGCCGAGTGAACAGAATGGAGAGGGGCAAGAACTCTCGATCTTATCTGGGGTGAAATCTGTCCACACGATGAAAGTATGTAGCAATGGGTTCCGGCTTCACTGCCGAAATTATGTTATTCTTTTAAATGCAAATGAGCCTGGAAACTATAGGGAATATAATACAGTCTGGGATGATATTTTGTGATGTAAATTGAATTTCCCCAAATTTCTATCCTCAATAAAAGGCTTTTACAAACCTAAGTGCGTCCTCTCGTACAGTCCTCTGTGGGGCAAAGCAGGCAATGGCCCAAACACGAATCTCAATGCCACTGTAGAACTGCTTGCCCCTCATATCCCAGACGCCCTGGTTAGGAACGGCCTGTGCCTTGGTCTGATGCGATGGGGACAGGGACAACAATTAAAAAACAGCAGGAATAATAGCTCCTTACATCAACAATAATCAGGATCACAGTAATAGAAATGAACATCACGGTTTAAACGTTTCGCTGCAGAACGGAACTATTTTCGGGGTGCATTTGAGTTTCCTGGCTTGGAAAGATTTGTTAAAATTACAATTAAGTTGAACAGATCTCTTCAGAAACTTGGACACGAAGGATTTCGTTCACAATCCAATAAAATTTGCCAAAATATTTTCAAATATTCAAATCGGCCAATCAGCAGTCTTGCATCAGGAAGATATCCCATGATGCAAGGTCATAATAATCAGCCTTTTGAAACTACAAAATTATAACATGCATCTTCATCTAGCAGATTCCAAAACTGAAAAATAAAGTAGCCTCGAAAATAACCCGTTGTACAGCATAAATCAAAATCATACCTGCTTTACCGTGTCCACACTCTGCCATTATGATACCAGCCTCCATAATAAAAATTTTAGTCCATCAATAAACTGTTAGGTCACTCAAAATTTCCCACTTATCAAAGCTTGTTTTTTTTTTGCTACAAATTACCATACAATTAGATTGAAGGATAGGCACATAAGCAATGCAATTTCACCATGTCCACAATGTGTCTCGTTATGCAGTCTAGCTTTGGAATGCTCTTATTTACCCTTCAGGCTTTGTCTGTGGAACAGAGGTATACCATGATTAAGGTCACCTGTTCCGAGAACTGCATTGATCCGATGGTAGTGGGAGACCATACTGGCAGAGTGTGGTCAGAATAAGCTGGCATCAGGTAGAGTGAAAGTACCGACAAATTTCAAAATCATCTGTTTGCAGCGTTGCATCTTTAATGGCACACTGAATTAAAACATCGGATTCCGGGATGTTACATTAGGGGTGAGTGAGTGAATACGATTTAACGTCACTTTCAACTATATTTCAGTCATATCTTGAAATTGGGTCCTATTCCTTTTCACACCCGGAAACCCCACGGGTGCCTCAGTCGCCTCTCACGACAAGCTGTCCGAGAAGCTGAGGCCTATTCTTACCATGACCTTCGGTGTGCACAACGACATCCCAGGTCAATGCCCGGAAGCCCCACAGGGCTGTGTTACATTAGGATAGCATGTTTCGTGGGAAATATTTTTGCACATTTTTTAACTTTTCGAGCCACGGACAGGAAAAACTTTGCATTCCTAAAACAAATGGTGAAACGGAATGCTTCACAAAGTTTTATTGAGGCAGTTATTTAACTCTGCAATCAGAGAAGACCAAGAAGCTTGACTGTGTACTTTCAACAGACCAAAATGTACAATCTCAACTTAATCTTTTAATAAAGTCTATAATATTCAAAACAAGAAGTACATGTAAAAATTTATAAATATAATGCAAGTTTTTATAATTATACAATTTCTACTTTAACAAAAACCACCAGACAAAATCAAGTTGATCCAGATACTCTGAAATCATTTAATCTAAATTTGTATATTAATATTTATATATATAATAGGGTTATGAAGCCATCTTTATGTAGGGTAGTTATATTTTTTGGAATATATGGAATATAAGGAAAGAATACTCTGGAATTTCCATCACAGACACTGGCAAAATTTCTGTTCTAAAAATTATAACTCCTGATAATGTAATCACAGGAAGTGAAATTTTCCAACATAGAATCAGGGATGAATAAATTTATTAGAAAAGTAAGCGGACAAAATCATCCAAAATCAGGCAGATCATCCATTATTTCGTTGTTATTTTACAGATTTAAGAGGGTGATCAAATTTAATAAAAATTGACTTAATTCTGTCCACCAAATTGGGGGTGATTGAATTTTGATAGGATGACTGAATGATCAGATACATGTAGACTCACTTGTAGCTTAACTCAGTTTTATCTTATTTTTGCATTTTTATTAATAGAAACCTGGACCTTTTTATCTGCAAGGGGGATTTCTTTAGAAATAATCCATTACACATTAGACAAAATGGAATGTGCTTTATTGAGTTTGGCTATTCTATCTTTAATAAGAGGCAACAGTAATTAGCATGAATTTCACAAACTTGCTAAAAGGATCTCTTTCAATAATTTGATTCAATTTAACAGGCTGGAATACGTGGAGTACCACCTCTGAACCTATTATTTAATGCATATTGGACAAAACTATCACAAGTGCCAGAATTCCACATATAACATAGTTAATTCGAATAATACAACAGCCAGTGTGCATCCTTGTTGAATGCCAGCATCGTGATGAGAATTCCAGACAATAAATGAAGCAAAGCAAGCATATTTATTTTTTAAATCGGGGAAAACAGTCGTGATTGCCATTAGCTGCTCAAATGTATATATGCCAAAGTACTTGAATTGTAATGCAAGCAGAAATAAAGAGAAGTTACAAACTGCATATAACTCGAATTAAACTAGAGCTTAGAAGAAAGTAGAAACTTCTACAAACGGAGATATCGTTAAACACATAGGAGAAAGAATAAAACTCGGATGGTATGAAATCTAACAGCCAGTAAAGAGTGTAAGAAAAAAAATAATGGCGGCCATCTTGGATTTGTTTTTTTTAAAGAAATATCAAAATGCAGAAGTAATACTCAAGAAATCTGTCGTTAGGCTTTGACATTGCAGAACAAGCTGCCAAAACATCTGAAACTAAAACATCACAGCTGCAATGGACAATGCAGAAGAAGAAAATAGCTTGGGTCTATCTTAGATCGATCTTCGTGTGACATAGAAATAAGGTAACCACGGGAACGCAGTTTACCACCGCCATCTTACCCTGCCTCCATATTGGATTTTTGGTGCATTGAGAACTCGTCCTTGAACTTCTGTCATCTGACTACATATAGAGATGCCGAACGTTTGAAGGAACGGGTCGCCATTGAAATTTGCTTTGCGAACCTGGGATTGAAATGCCGGGGTTTAATAACACAAATAGAAAATAAAGAAGGTTTAAATGTGATTTTGATGAGGGTGAAAAAAAAACCCTAGAATGGATGAAGTTTTTTTTGTTGCCCAGGAAGGCATCATATGCCTACTGCCTGCACCTGGGTCTGTTGGGGGAGTAACGGAATGGGGTGCACTATCACCGTTTGAAATAAATCAGGAGTGATTAGTGAAAAATAAATCAAAGAGAAAGGAATGTAATCGTAGCCTACCCGGCCGCCATATTGGAGCTTTGGCGCGGTCAGTACGCGACCTCGAACCTCCGTCATCTTGTTTGAGACATTGATCCCAAAGGTTTGAAGGTAGGGGTCATTGTTGAAGTCCGCTTTCGTTACCTGGTGCATTGAAGTTGTTAAATCAGCATTGATTGGTTAACAGTTCAGGTGCTGCCCCAATAGAAACGCTCCTTACAACAACCACGAACATTCTGCACTTCCAGGTTGATCTATTAGTACATGTATGTTGCTCTCAATGATGCAGTTCTCTGTAAAACTTTGTGGTTTCCTAGACTCATTTACATGCTTCCATATTCAAATTTTGAAGTGAACAATTTACTACTTCTCAATACAAGAAAACTTGGTTGAATACATGTGGTTCCATCAGAAATGACAATGCCCACCAAGAACTGAATACAGTCTGTGTTATTGCTGCAATGGATATCCCCAATAATAGTTGATAAAGAACAGGGAGGAAGAAGACGAATAGATATCATATTATCTTAAACAGGAAGTTATTAAAGATGATTATCATCCAAAATTTCAATAGAAAACCAGTATCAAAAGGTTTGAGCACAGATATATACCTGTCAATATACACTAAGTTTTCGAGAGAGCTGCAATCTGCCAGTCTATCCCCTCTCTATCGATCAACCAATCAATAACTTTCGGTCTAACAACCAATCAAAGCTCTTTCACTGAATTGTCCAATGTCACTCGGGAGACCCACCCAAACCCATCCCCACCCCACCCAGTGATCACTTCCATTCACACGATTAGTTCAGTGGTGCAGATTTAAGAAATTTTAAATACAACATGCTGAAACTGGAAAAATTAATATACAATCAAGGAAAACAGTGTAATGGATATCCTCGGGCTGGTAAAGGGGGATCACTGGTGTATGATTGAGGCGCCCTCTATCGTGCTTCTTCACAACAATAGACCTCTCAACAACAACAGTCTGCCTTCACAAGCATCGAGGTTAGCCATTAAATGAGGAACTAAATAAGCTGACAGCCCATTCGCAACACATGCTCTCGGATTAATAGATAATTATACAATAAAAATGGTGAGCAATTCTACCTGGTCAAACTAAAGGGATGGAGTGAGTAAGCGAGTGAATAAGATTCAACGTCGCTTTCCACAGATTTCAGTCATATCAGGACAGTGTGCCTATATGCAACAGAGTGGTCCCAATGCTGTCATAGTTCCCATGTTGTAGGCAAACATGATATTACACAGTAATATTTTCCGAACATTTGCGTACACTTCGCCATCCATAAGATGGCTTGCAAATCGTGTGTCTCCATTATCGCGGAGCGATATCCGGTACTTTACCATATTCTGTTCAGCCTTCATCCAGTGGAGAACAGACTAAAGAAATCTGATAAATTTACAGGCTTTCATGATACCACTTCGGAAACAGATATTGCCTGGGCTTACAAAATATATGGGTATGATTAACTTTTGTATCATCCAAGAGGTGTGGTAGATCTGCAATTTTGAACAAGTAGGACATTACATGACTCGAAATTGCGGGTTACGTCGGGCTTACGTTGGTAGACTTTAGCTGATTAAGTCACATGGTATTCTGGCAGTTGCCGAAAGTTGGCTGAAAATGGATACACACGATCAAAAGGTCAGTCTTGCTGCGTATAGATGACCCAGATGGTTACACGTTGATTTTCCGAAAACACCAACCAGTCCTTGATTTATCATAATCCGAGCGCCAAACCAGTGAGATTGAGCAACTGGGCTGTCAGTGTTACACGTATGTGGAAACATGTGAATGATGAAATCATTAAATTCAAGAAATTTCAACTTTTATGGAATAATGGAAGTCAATGTGCAGCATATTTGGCAAATGCAATATGAACATTATAAATGATTTTACTATTTTTTATAATAACATCGTATTTATTTCTTCAATGATATGATTATTAACTCAAATACATTCAAATTCTGTCACAATCACACATTGATAGAAATGGACCACTTCAAAAATTCAAAATGGATGAATTCAAATTCTGTCACAATCACACATTGATAGAAATGGACCACTTCAAAAATTCAAAATGGATGAACATAAGTAAATTTTATGCACTGGTCAGCCAATGACATTTGAAGATTTGTTATCAAATTTCAAATCAATCGGCTGAATTTTCTGAAATGGTCCATTGCATTTAGGCAAGTACATAACCAACACAAAGTGTGCTTACTCTATATTTCCCCACAATAATCGGAACGACGTCTAATACAGTTCTGGACCAACATATTGTCCCTCTCTTTCCATCAGATCTTTATGTTGCCAGAGTTGGAGTGTTAACAATTTGACAGATCTGGGACAAAACTTGTGTGATCACCCTGGATTTCACATGTTGAATGGCCCTGCATCCTTCACTCAAGACACAGTGTGGACAAGGCAGACTTAATGGTCAGTCTGCCAGATGTGCATTGATCAGCCACCACTTTACCTTCCGGCAATATATGTAGGGTCAACACCAAAGTCATGACAGTGTTGCTAATTTTGCATGCAGCATTTCATACCCAAGGGGAATCAGTATTGAGAGATGATATTTGTTCTATCAATCTCTGGTATTACCATCAAACCTATCAGCATTGATGTGCTCACTTGTGAAGTACAATGTTACATACAATGGTGGCACACTTGGTGTTGGTAATGGACTCCTGACAAATCTTCTCAGTCGCTATGGCAACAGAGGTCAAGGTTCACTCACCAAATTGTTGATTTCTTTTTCTCTGTCTGGGGCTGATCTCGCTGTGGCCTGAAAGCGAAAAAGTTTTTTGTTTCGGCGTTAGTAAATCTGAAGCTAGCCTGTGTTATTCTTGTTTTATATGCCATGTCTATATCTCTACATTGAAGGACTACTTAGCAAGCCCAAATCTACGTCAGATAACGACATGCCATCTAGTCCACTCCTGCTAACCTACTACCCCTAACAAAAGAAAATGAACTAGGTCCATCAATAGAAATCGGGTATCATTTGCAGTATTGAGGAACTGTCATTTTATTTTAATAGGAGGGTTGTATGATCAGGAAAGGAATATTTTTGGAACTCAATTGTCCCTAGTTATTGACAGAGGGAGGCGGTCCAGCCGAATGAACACTCAAGCCTGTGCGAGTTATGCACGGAGGTCACAAAGCGACCAAGGTGAACAACGCACAAGCTGAGTGTTCATTCGGTTTGATTGCTAACCTCGAAGGTGGTAACTGACTTACACAATGGCTTTATGTCTCACACGAGGAATTCTTTTTCTTGATTCACCCACCTTGCAAAGGAATTGTGTTCCAACTTTGAGAGTACAGTTATGTTAGAAAAGAATAGACCTATTCTCTGTTTTACCCCACTTCTAGTCCATCACAATAAAATGGCATGTGGTGATCGTAATACAATACAATTGCCTGGTCACTTCCCTCATGTAACATTTCATCAATTTAATTGTCAACTGGAGGTCTCTGGACCTGGCACAGCAAGCTTTAATTTGACATATCGAGTTACATATAAGACTTGATGTCTAGTGCCACATTTCTGTACATTGACAATTAAAGTTGTAACAGATAAGCGATGCAGCTAGATTCAGCATAATTGATAACCGGCCATGTAGCTGAATGAATGCACTAATCTTCATGTGATCGAAAGATGGATATAACGCCATTAGCGTTTAGATCTTTTGGTGCAACACCACGGTGATCACATTTAAACCCGTAGATGCATTTTCTCTGTCAATATTTTGAAATAATCAGGTTCCCGCAAGTTGAAAATTCAGACATATTTGGTCTTGGAATTTTTAACTGTTGATATTTAGATTAAAGGTTATACCAAATGACTCTATACTACTTTGCATTAAAACATACCCATTAGTGTTCCAAACAACAAATTAGTATTTTTTTCTCGAATAATGTCGTCTAAGTGGGTTTTAGGACACGAATAGCACACCTGTGGGGGAAAACATATTGGAGCCGTGACCTCTGGTGCATGACGTCACAACCTGATTACGATTGCGCCCTAAACATCATGGTCTATGACGTCGGGCGTTGTTACGAAAGAGTCACCCAACTGTGGGAGTTCTAGCGTGATATCGCCGACATTTTGACGTCACAACAGGCATTTGAGCGAGATCCTAATCAGGTTGTGACGTCACAGGTCAAGCGGTCACAGCTTTCACCGTTTTGAAAGGGGCATGAAAGTGTCGCACTTTACTGCTGCTATTTCTAACCTTGGGCAGTTTGAAAACATACAAAAATGTAAAACGAGTCTATATAATCACCTCCACAACAATTTAGCACAAAAAAGTAGCAGATTTTGAGACATTTTGTGTAACCTTTAACGGTTGATTATAAATATTTGTAAACTTTTTCCATTTTTATGTACCAGTACACACAATTTAACTTTTTATAAAAAGTATGAAAAGTATCTTTAAAAAGTAAGATAACAATTTCCATCCTATCAAATTCCGTAGTTAAAACAAAAAACTCCTACATATCGTAGTGTCCACATTAACGAGACAATTCTTCATCGAAACCGTCTATTTAAACCTAGTGTTATACAGGGCATTAAATATCATTGAATTGGAAGTTTGAAGATATTATTCCTATGAAAGTGAGCTAAAACTTTTGCAGATGAAATCGGGATATGGGAGACAACTTCTGTTTCAACTCCAGCTGATACGGTCATATACAATCACATCGATACATGTACTGGATATTCTAATACATGTTTCTCTCTTGAAGGAAATATAGTCATTTGCACGGGCGTGGGTGTTCCGAGTCAGATAAACTGGTTGATAATCAACTTACCAACCGGTTGATCCGACCAGGAACAGAATAACTCGCACGAGACAATAGAACCAGTGTGTAAGATACAATACAGATCAACACAGGCAAACTTACACCACTCAGTAGAATACTGTGCAGTACACTATACAGGGAATACAGCATAGTAACGGATAAGTACTGTATCAGGCACGGCCAGCTCTCCTATTTATGGTTTTGAAAGAGCTAAAAATCGCTCTCCTCAGTTACTGAAATTTCTACTGTCTCAGTTTATGTTCACTCTCCTAAATTGACATATCGCTCTCTAAAATTTCTCCAGGAAATCAGTTTATAGCTCTGCTCTCATTTTCAATGGAAACCTGAGCGGTTGAAGTCCCCCGACATTGAAACAATTGATTTGGCTTGGAACCGTACTTAACATTCAGTACCTGCTATCGAGAGGCAAGGTGCCAACAATTACTGAATTTGTCCTAATCCAGTAAGGTTTTTCAAAAGTTATCGTCCGAAAACGAAAATTTAACATGGCTTTCAGGTGGCGCCACCTATAGGCGGATTGGCGTCAAAAATAGTCCCAAGCGAGATCTTGAGGTGAAGTACCCACATACCAGAATTGAAAGGAATCTGTTCGGTATTTCATAAGTTATTGTCCACAAACGAAACTATATAATTTGACCCCCAGATGGAACCACCTATAGGCAGATCGATGCGAGATATAATCTCGAGCGAGATGTTGAGGTGAGATAACCACATACCAAATTTGAAAAGAATCCATTCAGTTTTTCAAGCTATTGTCCAGAAACGAAGTCGGACGAACGCACGGCCCCAATAATATAGTCCCCCTTTAGCCCTATGGTTGTCTGGGGACAAATAGTAAGGCCTGCTGCATGGTATTACTTTTTAATTACTGAACAGTTTTCTGAGTCCGCAACCGAGTGATTCCTTTGAGTAACTTAGCGGTGTTAGGCTAGCCATCACCAGCAAAGCGCCTTGGACCACTCGGCCACCGAAGATCAGATATCGTGTCCACAAGATGAACAGACAGATGACGCCGATGATGATAATACCCTTTGGGCAAGATTGCCCGAGGGGGTAATAACTGAGAATACTGTTCAGTACCAACTAGCATGTTACTGGACAGTTTGGTAAAGTTTGCCTGTGTATAGAGCCAGAAAACAATTATACGAGTTCAGAGTTCTAGTCATTTTGGCTATACATGTAGCTTCCTGAATTTATTTCATTAATATTTCTAAAATATATCTATATAATGTGTACATTTCTAAAAATTACCAATTAAAATGTAAAACAGGATTATTAAAACTTCAAAGCTACATACATGTGTATGTCTGTCTAACAACCTACTTATCACAAATTATAATGGAAATAACGAACTTCAATCCACATATAACTAACAAGGTGAAAGACTTCTGTGAAAGAAAAAGTGTTCTTTATAAACACGAGGAAGCACGGTGAAAACGGAAGTTTACAAGACCGGGAAATGCACAAAATTAAAGGCAAACTTGCGTGAAATGAAGTGTTATTCGAGCAAGCAGTGGTGAAACTATCAGAAGACGAATTAATGGATGTGCAAAGCGGGGCTTTCCCAACTATTACGGTAATTCCCCTAATAATTCAATCACAGCAAGTTCACTTTTCAACTCTGTTACAGAGAAAAAGTAACATTCCCATTCTTCATTCAAATTGAAGAAAAGTCATATAATCACAAAGTGTGACACTTTGTAGCTGGTGCCATGAAGAATATTGCCAGATATATGCCATTTTTGTTGCCCTTCCGGTGATCGAATTATTAGGGGAATTACCGTAAGATCAATTAAGCTAATAGCAAGAGATTCAAATTCCACTCAAGTACGTCAAGACCGTATTTCCAGCATGCCACTCAAAGCCTGACAAACAAAACAGGAGGACATCTTTGGTTCCTAACTTCATCAAGGGTGACAAAAGCGGCACAGTGAATAATGATCATACTTCAAAAATAAATTTGGCTGGAGCCCATGACCAGATGTCTGTCTGCTGTAGATTCAGTAAATCTAGGCCTGGTCATTCTTAAGATATGACCATAACAAGCAAATTGACCTGGAACATATAAGTCAATCTCACAGATTTTCTAAAGTCTCTATGAACTCCTGCATGTGTGATGTAAGTTTGGAGCTCCCAGACAGTTATTCTGGAGATATGGTGATAATGAGATATCAAAACAGATACAACAAATATGGATGCATATGATGCTAATACCACGAAGGGCAATAATGGCAGAGGGTTAAAAAATACTTTGCAAGCCCTCTCCACCTCTCGATGTTGTAATTCCATTACATATTTTTGACTCTTTCTGCAAGTGACAATATTGGTGCGACATATTACACCCAATTATGTATTTGCCAATCCACATGGTTGGTTTGTGCATGTCATTCCATGACAGTTATCAATCCAAGCCGGGTTAAACAGATTAGTACATGAAATCCACTACATTTACATTATTTCAACCTCATCTGAGTGACCAACCATTCAGTACTCAAGATAACCATCAAATGACACAGATTACATGTCAGTTTTAACAAATATATTTTCACTGTTTACACAAAATCAAAATTCTTCAGGTCAATTAAAAAGAAAATAACCACATACCAGTCATGCATACGACAAATATGGTGAAGGGGAATGTTATGTACATGCAATACACAGAACATACAGTGAACAGTCAAACAATGTTAGAGGTCAGGGTGACATAAGTTGAGGTCAGAGGTTTGAGGTCAATGTGACGCAAGTCAAGGTCAAAGGTTAGATGTTGGGAAGCAAAGATGTCGAAAGAAACTGGAGCATGCTCAAACATGAATAAGAATAGACATAGCGGTACAATATGAACTTAAGTTTTCAATCTAGAATAGCACAATTACTACACTGATCGTGATGTATATATCAGCCTACAAACTCTAAATTTTCGAACAATCCCAAAAATCCTGCATTCCTCTATTTATTTCTAACTTTTGCGAAACAGAAGAAATATATCAAGGTCTACTTGAATAGCTCATGTCCACATTGATTCCCATCTCCACTCTATTATCAGCATTCAAACATCCAATGCCAAAACAACAACATCGGGTGTCCAAATGCTGAAATATGTTCAGTTTCCCTAGGCCTTCTGGTTTTGGAAGCGAGTGATTTAATCTCTCTTGGGAATTATTTTATCCAAATGATTCAATGGCAGAAACAGGATCAATAACCAAACTCGGTACCATATTTCCAGAATGCAGTAACTATTTCCAAGGGTTTATAACCGGGGGAAAAATTCTATGTGGGCGAGATATTTAAGGGGAGTAAGCGAGACTCTCCTGTAAAATTTCAGATGATGAGGGATGGGAGGACAATCTCTCGCTCCAAACCAGAAGGCCTGAATTTGCCCAGAAGATCAAAGACAAAGGTAACAAACAATAGTTTCAGCCTCAAGAGCATGCTTTGAGAATACAGAGAGGGACGTATTTGAGAAACCTTGATCATGGTGGAGGTTTGCATGTCGGTTAGTTTCTTTATGCAGCGCTGACCGCCTACTATATTACAGACCTACAAAGTAAGAGAACATATATTAGATCTCAGGACAGTTCGGTCAGATTTTCATTTAAGATGCCATAGTTCAGGCTTTTATATTACTGAAAAGTTACCCATCTAGACTCATTGATGTACCTGGAAAGTTTATTTTCTTTGGGTTGGTTGTTTGAAGTTTAATGTCGCACCTAACCTTATTGGTCACACGGCAACGATGACCCAAACAAACATACCCTAATAAATCCCTAACCCTAACAAAAACCTAACCAAAACTACAAAACATTTTGAATTTCGAATTTTGAAAATTAGGCTCTACAGACACTGGTGATCACAATGGATCCTCAGAGAGCCTAATCTGTTTGGTACTTTAATCTACCTTCTGTGCCAGACAAACATGGTATGGTAAACCATGCTGCCCTAAGCTGGAGGGCTATTTTCTTTGGGTTCACGACTTGCACAGAACATGGACCAGCAGTTCACCTCAATTACAGCTATTTCACTGAGAATTTTTGACTATTTCTTGCAAACTTTTAATGGTTTATGCCAACCCTTATCAGAATATCTTAAATAATTTGACTACTTCAGTAAACACTTCAGAAGCCATTTTCAAAAATTCTCCTTCCTATTCAGCTCTAATTGTTCAAAACTAGTCCTCCAGTCTAACTTTTTTTTGTTCAATTGAGTTGAAAGATATTCTAATGGCAATCCAATTATTAGAGATCTCTAATAGGTTGACAATTGAACTGGAGAATAAATTTACTGTAATAAATACAGATTGTTTATCCTTCTGCAATACTGGTGCATTAATATGTACATAATTAGCATTTCCATATTAATTTCTAAATTCTTACAAATATATCTCCAAGGGAAGTAATTCAACTTTTAAAGGTGATCTCCCCTCGTAAATGGTCTACTTACTTCTAGTGGGAGGTAGGTATGCTTTTGTTCTTGGCCAACTTGTAGACATGGCAGGTGGGGATATCTAAAATAATGACACACCAACTTTAGACTATTAAGAATATCAAACAACGTATAGAATATCCAACAAGGACTATCATTAATGGGAAAAGTCATTTTCATGGCCTGATCTAAACTTGGTCTGAACACCCTACGTGGCGCAGAATATGATAAGTTATATGAAATAGGCCACAATGCAAGACTGTCAAACAACATGAAAGCTCTTGGAGTATTAAATGATCTAAACAACTTGATATTTAGCTACATTATTTGCATTAGTATTGGTTTCAGCATGTTCAGAGAGGGAATTTGGTATAAAAAAAAATTGGCACCCAAACCCGTTATAACTGGCTCAAAACCGGTCTGGACCAGGTCCTGCCAATTGACCAATCATCAACATAGCAATGAGCAACCAGATCCTCAATCCAAAGTAAAACATGAAATAACTTGCGAAAACATTGCAATCTCATTGGTCAATTACAAATCTTCTGAATACTGATTAGCTAGATAATAGATAATATAGATAGTCTATTTCAGCCGAACTTGGGCAAAATAAAACTAATGCTAAAAAGTTGAATTAAGTGTGCCAACTTCAAGTTCTAGAGTGTAGACTTTGAGAGAAGGTTGGCAGACCGGGGAAAACATACTGTAATTTCATCTTGTATCTCTCGAGGAAGTAGCGAGCCACTGTACATTCTACCGTCTGACCAGACTCGAGCTGGAGAGGGAAGCTGAAAACACAAGTACATTGATGAAATACAGCCATACAGTTTGGTGTGGAGACCTGACCCATTGTCAGTGGAGACCTGACCCATTGTAGAGACCTGACCCATTGTAGCCTGACCCATTGTCAGTGGAGACCTGACCCATTGTAGCCTGACCCATTGTCAGTGGAGACCTGACCCATTGTAGCCTGACCCATTGTCAGTGGAGACCTGACCCATTGTAGCCTGACCCATTGTCAGTGGAGACCTGACCCATTGTAGCCTGACCCATTGTCAGTGGAGACCTGACCCATTGTAGCCTGACCCATTGTCAGTGGAGACCTGACCCATTGTAGCCTGACCCATTGTCAGTGGAGACCTGACCCATTGTAGCCTGACCCATTGTCAGTGGAGACCTGACCCATTGTAGCCTGACCCATTGTCAGTGGAGACCTGACCCATTGTTAAACCTGAGGGAGCTGTTGATCACTCTCCCACATTATTTATTGCGCTAGTGATTTGCTCTCACCTGTAGACACGGCATATGGGGATAATTAGAGCGAAGCTGTGAATGATTTAACATTGCTTTCATTAACTGGTTTGCTGCGGGCGGCCACGATCAGGGCTCCCGTGTAAACTGCGGGCGGCCACTTACGGGGCCCTGAACTTGTCTGCCTTCGCGAGTACGCGGAGGTACCATTTTTTAAATCGATATTTTCAAATTTACCATGCGTGAAACCTAATAAAAACCTTACATATATTGTTAGCTACGTCTGTCTTGATATTCTGGATGTAAGCTCCATATTCTGTCTTAATCAGAGGACTGAAATCGGGAGAAAGAAATGCAGAAAATAAATAAATCAGAAATAACGCGCATGGCCATATCTAGAGTTTATTTGGGGACACACTTTCTGGTCTTTTTTGAGAACATTTGTATGTATTTGGGCGCATTTGTATGTAAAAAGCATTAAAATTGGCTATAAAATTTGGGCGCCCATACCCCTTAACAGGTATCAAAATGGCTCTGGATATGGCACTGACGCGAGGGGGGAGATTTTCATAAAATCTCGCCGAGAAGGCCGCTCAGAAAATATAAAATACTCACGGAAAACCCCATTAAAATATATGATCTTTGGGTATATTTTAAGTATAAAGCACAGTTTATCTTTCCATGGTGTTGATTACGATGAAATCAGCGCAACAAACTTTATTTTCACATAATTCTGTCAACTTCCTCCTCAACAGAATTGTCACCATTATCGAAACCACATCGTCGTTTTGTTATGGAAAATTTCCAGTACCACGTCTGGGCCAATGAACGACCTTTATTTTGGCCACGTGACGGCTTTGTCCAATCGCGAGACTCATTGCTTCCAGCTCTCTGAAGGGATATCCCTCTATCGTTTCCAAATCCGTCATCATCGCGTGTTTTCATTGGCCATCTATCAAATTAATGACTATTTATAGAAAGAACAAGGATTCCCCTTGACAACGAGACCTAGATCTTTTGAAATGGCGGTCAGATAGCCGAACACGACCATGCTGAACACAGCGAAAAAAAAGACGGTTTTCGAGCGTTATTTCGCCGAAAATCGTCCATTTTGGCGATAATAAGGTGAAATCAATGTAGCCTCTCACAATGACAATTTCAAATATTTCGGCATAAAATAAAATAAACGTTGACCGAACTGTTATGAACCGGCTTCTACCAAAGGCAAATCTTGAAACACACGTATGAATGATATTTTTGCTCATAAATCCCGGGTGTAATAGTGAAATCCATCGTAAAAATAGGAACTTCTGCAGTGCCCCATAAAGAAGAATCCAGCAGCCGAACAGTTAATATTTCAGTCATATCACGATGTTTGGGTCCATTTCTTTTCAGACCCGGAAACCCTGCGGGTGCCTCATGTAGTCACCTATTACGACAAGTTGTCTGAGGAGCTGAGGCCCTTAAGTCTTTAGGGTGTGAACAGAGATACCCCAAGTCAATCCCAGGACTTGGAATTCCTGGAAGCACCACGGGCGCTGCAAGAGTGATTAACTCTTGCCAGTATCGCGCCACTAAATTCACTCACATTTTCCAGGAGAGTGATCAATAACTCTCTCAGAGAAAAGGTCCGGGAGTGATGGAGAAGGAGAGTAATTACTCCCCTTGAACACAAGAGACGGTCATAGTTCAAAAAAAAAAAAATGTCTGCATATATTGAGCTGCAACAGGTTCAAACAGTTCACCATTCAGTTATTCTACAAGATATCAAAAGAAAAGGTCCAACTGTTTGTCTTTGATTTAATCAAGTTGAAAGTAAGGTCTAGTTTCAATGATTGAAATATTAGAGACATTTATGTAACATTAATGCATTATGATTGTGTATGTTCAATGATAAATTCTTTGTAGGAAAGTAGTGCCTTTAGCAACAGATTAAAATTGTCAGAACTCAAACAGATGGTCGTAGTTTCCTTCGAGGATGAGAATGAGTTTTGAGGAAGAGTGACAGAATGATTTAGATCATCTTCATAAAAGTTCACGAGCAATGAAAATTGTGGGACATACAATATTTATAAATTTTCTAAGAATATTTGAGTGTCTTACGATTGCGTCTGTGCTGGTCGTCGGGTTACATTGCACACTCGATACTTTCTCTTCATCGTGCCACAGTGCGTTATTTCTACCTTCAGTCCTGTATGGAAAGGGAGATAATTGATCAAACGCAGTCATAGCAACACGGCACCGAGACTGACATGTACCCAGGGCAACACACTAATGTTAGCAACACATATCTATGGCAACATGCCAGAGTAAGACATATGCATAGCAAGTTTTCACCCATGAGTGAACAAATCTTAAGGCAACAGCTCTCAGAATGGCATTTATCAATGGCAACCAATCATTCAGAAGAATACATATCCTTGGCAAATGTCGTTCTGAGTAACAAGTCCATTACAACTGACCACAAAGAGGAAGATCTCCATGGCAACTTGCCACTCTGAGAAAAACACAAATTCATAAACATCCGACACTTGAGTAAGACAAATATGGTTAAGTTTTCCATTGTGCCATAAAATACCTTGCTTTTAACTTTGACCTACACATATAGGTCTGCCGTTCAGATCTGTTACACAAAACAAACAAGTTATAATAAAGAACACAAACATCCATGCAGAAATGAGCACAGCAAAACAAAAGTTATTTTTATATCTTAAGTCTAATTTATAGATCTTTTACTCATCAATATCAAATGTCCTATACTCTTAAAGTTATTGGTTCCAAACAGCAGAAAACTTGTATTTTGGCTCATTGTCTGAAGATTTGCTAGACTAAGGCTCAGTAGAAGGGGTTGTCTATATACTACGGAATGCTGGAGAAGGTAGGGTGGGCTGTTAGTGCAAAAGTTGATCTTCGATTTGTTCAGAATAAAATAGCTTTACAAGCCAAAGGGAGTAAATATTTGAGCAAACTAGCATTCTGTAATATCTTGACAGTCCCAATGTGCAGGTACTATTATAAATGAAGATTTTATCAAATATAAGCAAAGTCTTCTGCTTGACCACTCGCTCTGCGAAGGCGATCTCGCTCTGCTCGACCACTCACTCTGCGAAGGCGATCTTTAGAGCACACTCCAAGGCTGCAGCAGAGTTTGTCAAATTCATAAATTATTTGTAAGTCACTTCCAGCCAGTGAGGACAGGTTATGAGAAAAGAATCAATATGATTGGATGATCTGATTGGCATATTCAAGTAAGTCTGTGAATGATTATTAAAGCCAAGCCTGTTACGACCCATCCATAGGGAGTGGATCCAATGTAACCAACATTTGAGCATATGGAAAAGTCAAATTCCCCCCATAACATTCATTTCAACATTTATCACAGATGTTGTGTTCTTGGGCTCGGTTAAATGTTGGAAAAAATGCAATAAAAGGACATCTTTTTTTTGTATCGCCAGAGTTTGAAATATTATTGTTACAAGCGGTACTTGCTGTGGACTAGGCCTTAATTGTCATTTAAAATGGATCTGATCATGCCATTTATCAGAAAGAATTTTATGTAAGCAGGTATCTTGCTCTAAAAAGAAGAGAACAGAAATTCAGAGTTCATACCTGTTTTTACGAGGGGAAGATACAGTGAGATGGAAACAAAGCTGGCAGAAGGAGATAGATTTGTTAAGCAGGACATCGGTCAACTGTATTAGCAATTTAAATAAAAGCGTTAAATATCTGGGGATGGCTCACCCAAACCCAAAAGCACCCATCAACTTCAAATCATCAAGCAGTGGTGTGACATTTCATGTTCAGATCGAATATATATATATATATATAAGTGTACATATATTTCATGCAGTCGAAGTGATTAAGAAAAAGCAAGCAGAGGAACTTGAAAACTAGCAACCAGAGGGGGCAGAAAGTTGTCTTTTTCAATATTAGATTTGGAAAGCAAAGCAAGATACCAATAGTTCTGCATTGCTACATTAACTTTCTACATCACTCTGGTTACTAGTCTGTTTTCAAACTAGCAACCCGAGTTGCAGAAAGTTTTCTTTTCCAAAAAATAAGTGGGCAACACCCAATCATTCTATTTCAAAGGCAAAGCAAGACCCCAATGGTTCTGCGTTGCTATGGTGACATTCTGCATCACTATGGTTACTAGTCCATTTTCATTGTTTTTGTTTCACTCCAGTCAAAGATGTAATAAGCCATGAAGTTAAGAAATTGGCACTGACCTGAAGAACAATTCTGATCTGAATAGGAGGTACCTAGTATCAAGAGACAACATTGAATGGAATTATTGAATTGAATTGAATTAAATTGAATTGGGCAATGTCCAACACTATGGCCTATCTGAATGGTCGTCGTCCTTCAAATTTTCCGCACACAAAAGCTCCTGGTTCATGCCATCATTATTGCATTCCTCAAAAACATCTAGAGCCGATTTGGTTCTGAGAATAACACTATGAATGTTTTTATGTAATGGCATGTTTTATAACGTTTACTCCACTCACGAGATAGTCGCTATAAATCTTGTTGAACGAGACATTATATTTAACTCTCTCTCTCTCTCTCTCTCCACTCAAGGGAATAGGAACGGAGATATACATGTACATCTATGCTTCAAGGGCAAAGTTGAGAAATGAAGAAATAAAGAAACTTTCTAAAAAGCCATAAGCGTTAAAAAGTTTTGGGGTTTTTTTTACAGCTGATTACACATACACTATTTATGATCTTGAATTGGCTTTACTCATATTCAGCCTTTTGTTATTCCATCTAAATTTTGTCTGAATAAAGGAGATAGATATTACATGATGTATGTTCCCAAGGCTGATCAGCCAATGTCACTTATTTTTTAAGGGGGAGGGGGTTTCGAATGGAAACATAATGGCAGCCATCTTGGATCATTTCTTCTTCAAAAACTGCTTCAGGAACTGCTTGTTGAACAAGTTGGTATAGATTTCAGTGATCATGGGTTTGTTGCTCCAGCTTTGCAGCTCATCAAAAGAACTGGCTAACATGGTCCCAAAGATACATTCGCAGAATGTGAAAGGAAAAATTACATTTAAATACTCTGAATAACATGCAGAAGCAGGGGCAATCACTTGGGGGCACATACCCCATATCCTTCACCCAAATGCAGCACAAGTCTTGAAACAGAGTATAAGAAGGAACATTGTTTTTCATTCTTAGAAACAAACCCTGTTGACCTACCCAAAGTAGTCATCATATCACAACTGGTAAGTCCCAAAAACTGAAGTAGCTATATACGAGGAACCTTCAACCTTTCCTCAAATTCTTCAATGTTGAGACAACAATGTTCTCAAAAGAAGCGACAACACATTTCTTGAGTTCATAGAAAGATAAAGACATGGAACTTTTTCCATTTTATTCCAAAACTACTATCACTGTAGGCAAGGGGAATGTTATAACACTTGAACGGAAGAAATGTCTCTAAACCAAAAGCACCCAAGACCCTGGAACCATTTCCTATGAGAGGGACATAACCAAAGATAAGCAGCTCGACAGATAGGCTATCAATTAAATACACTTTTATGATCCGCCTTTGGGTAAACAAGTGGTTAGCAAAATATTGCCTCTTCTGATGTTAATTACACCGTAAAAAAGAGGACACTTGCAAACTAAACAACAAAATACACAAGAAGATTGGCATGAACTAGTTTCTTATTGGAATGAAGCTAGACAGTGTGTTTGTCTAGCAGAAGGGAAGATATTAAATCACAAGTACAGATTGCATACAGAGCATATCTTGAGAACAACAGGAGCTAGACTTCAATCCTGTTGATAAAGCAACTTTTTAAGCAGGGCTTCATTTTTAGCGCGAGTGAAATCTCACCTGCACGCGAACACTCACGTAAATTCAGGTCACGAGAGTGATTTTTAGCTCACGTAAACTGTCACATTTTAGATTGTATTATATTGCAATCACTCGCCTGACTTTTAAATACCCTCTCCTAAATATTTTAACAGGAGCTATTTTTAGCTCGCGCACTAATTCTAAACACGAAGCCCTGTTTTAAGGAGTATAGTAATCTTGCCAGCATGACCATTTAATAAGTACTTTTCAATAAGAGCAATATATATTGCATTACAGGTAAATCAAAACAGTGATTCTCAACTCTCGTAGGCAAATATGGCAGATTGACAGTATGGAATACAAGCATCATGGAACAAGAATACATTGACCTATTTTTCTTCTACCATTGCACTCCAGACAGCAACCATTTTAATTTTGTGAATAGTTCAAAAGAACATATCATGAAAAAAGAATGAGCTAGAGTCCTGGGGGCAGGCTGTTGGCCAAAGACTTGCCTGTGCATCTCCAATGGCCAAGTCGACATTTCAGCAGCCTGAAATTTACAGTGGCCTGATGATCGAGAGAACAATTTTGGTTATTATCATTTCAACTTCTTATTCTGAAGCATTGTTGTCTCATTACATGAAACTAAGCAATTTTCAACCCATCAAGGTGATTTTTAAGGGAGTCCATATTGGGATATAATTTTCTAAAGCATAATTTTCTGCTAGAGTACAGCATCATTGCGTTCAAGCTTATAACAAAATTATGGCAGCCTAATTTGAATTTCTGGCCAACAGCCTGCCTTGGACTCTTACCATTGAAATCCTGCTGGGACTGATCACCGTGGACACATCGTGATTGACGTCTCCAGTGGTGTACATCTTGAATACAAGAGCAAAATGAGATGGGGGCTAGCATCCTTAAAAATATTAGGGAAAAACCCGCCAGCCATTATAATGGAGGGGAAGCCCATCAGCCCTCTTCGTAGATCTGATAATCATTTCAAATTGATAACATTCTCTTGTTAGTACACATATAATTTGATAGGGTGTTCAAATCATTCTGAGATCGGGAAAGCGAGAACAAGACCATCAGTGGTAGAGCAGCTATAAGATTGGTAGATGTCGACGGATTGAATGCTCGACCAAAATCAAGCATTCTTGATATATTTGTTCATCAATGATATCCGATGGATTTGATTCCAAACAGGACATCTCGTGGCATCCCAAATGCAATCTGCTTGAGAGGATGACAGGCTTGATTTAATTCATTCTGACCAAAACTAAAGTGTAGGGATAAAGAAACCCTGATTGAGCGAAATGAACTCGTCCAAGCTTCACCATGCATACTAGTGTTGGAAAATACCAATGGGTATACGAGGTGGAGCAAAGTGCATGGTCTTCAAAATGTTTCATAGTTATATAGATACATGTAACACAAGATTATCATGTGATGTCTCAATTCTCACTGGTAATAAAGAAAGGTAAGCGGGGCATAAGCACATTTAATAAGCTACATGTTCATTTAAGCACTTGTAGAAAACTTTGATTCAGTTATTGTGTTTTAGTTTCATCATTTCCATAGCAACAGTACCTATTTTTAAGGAGATTTTAAAGTGAATTTAAAGCAACATATTTAAAGAGCTATACATACTATATCAAGTTCAGAAATTTTATAAATTGAAGCAACCAAATCAGCAAAAGATTCCAACTGTTTTTCTTCATTTAACCAAACAGTTGTTCAGGAGGAAACCGATCGGCATGCACCAGTAACTCAAAGCAAGCTTGGAGAAGGGCGTAAACAGTTAGGGAAATCGCCTATTTTAAACAGAGGTAAAAAGGTCATTTTCCTGAACAAATTGAAATATGGAAACCGCACCATATGAAGACAGTACCGAAAAACTATCTAATTCATAGAAATACATATACATCTTCTTTCATTTTCAAGAAAAATTAACAGGTATGGTTACTTCACAAAAACGACCCTTTTTACCTTCATTTTATGGAGGCAGCTATCCCTAACTAGTTTGAACAATCAAACTGGCCATAGAATGTTGGCATGGGAATCAATGGTTATATCAAATTTAATTACTTTCAAATTCATATAAAATCAATACAATTTTACATTAATTCATCATGGCTTATTACACCTTGTGTGAATTCTAAGAAAATAATTTACTAAACAGTTACAATTACTTAAACAGTTACAATTACTAAGTATCTTATTCAGTACTCCATCAAAACATGTAACGTACACAAAAAACACAACATAAGCGACTTGTATGTAAACATTTACAATTTTAAGCCAAGTTATTGAATCTGCCATGTGAAACTAAAATGCTACAGCAAATTTACTCTTTAAGAAGTTTGAATAACATTTCATGAAAAACCTTGACCCAGTGGCCTTGGCCTTAGACGAGTCCTTGATGCAAATCCAGAAACTGAACAAGAAATACCATTCACATTAACTACCAAAAACTCCCAATTTTGAACATCAAAAAAGAATTTAAAAATTTGAAAGAAAATTCAAATTTGAAACTAATTTTCCCCAATGATCAGCAAGAACAACAAATTTCTTCTCACCCTTAATCTCTTTGGTGAATTTGACTCGTTGGGAGTCGGTCAGTGGTCGTTTCTGCTCGTGTACATCTCGGATGTCGAGCACCTCACACATAAACTCGATGACAGGCTGTGCCTTGTAAAACGCAGTTGCAGACACTGGAAAATTAAAAGCAGGGATTATCAGCTAATATTATGTACATGGAGATTATCAGCTAACACGATGTACATGCAGATGGTCACACTGATTCATTATGAAAATAATTGCTTTTTCAACCGTCAAGAGGTATCGTACAGACCCTAAGATACGGGCGCACCACCAGATGTACACTTAATTGATTTATTACAGCGAATAATTTGTGATTATGTACAATAATATGTATTAATCCTAAACTAAATATTATATATCACTACCTCAGATAGATGGCTCCACCATTAATAAACCATGAAACTCTTGTTAACTCTGATCAGAATCCAACCAAACTTCAGCATACAGTTAAGTCTCCAATTCTACTCACCATCAATATTGAGCATCATTTTCCAGTGTGAGGGGCGAACGCTCTGATGGAATCCAAACCACACCTCTCTGCCACCCCCCAGGGGGTGCTCATAGCCCTCAGGGGGAGAAAAGAAGGAACGTCCCACTGGAGTGTATCTGAAACATTGAGACAAACATCATCAATCAGGCATAAATAAAAAAATAAGTCTCTCGTGTTTGTAACATCGGCAAGAGCTGTTGATCACTCTCCTGGGTTCGGTTTTGCGTGAGTGATCGCTCTCGCCAATATCACTCTCCATAGCACTGGCCATTTTGAGAAGAGTGATCAAAAGCTCTCCTGGAGGAAAATTTAAGCGAGAGCGATCACTTTTCTTAAAACTGTGAGCAACATTGCGTGCCAAAGAAAATGGAATTTAATAGCTAGGAGCAGGATTTTGCACATGAATTTGCAGACAGCTTTAAAGTGACCCTGAAATGACATCCAGGCAATCATATCAAAATAGCCCAATGGCTTCCAATACCCCTCGGATATCACTTATTGTTTACATTCAGCAATCATGCAATACATAAGGTGTATTTTTAGAACTTTGACATTTTAATGTAGGTTAACAGAAATGTGATCTGCAAGGGTTGACAAAAGTTCTCTCACTTTAGAAATACATACAAAATTGAGCCAGATCAACTTTTGCTAAGGATATCAATTAATGGAAAATATTTGGTGCGAAGGTTCTGGTAGTGCATGAACATATTCTTACCTTTAGATATACTCTTCTATATAGGTCAGAATCAGTTCAAGCAATTTGATCTTGGAAATATCTGTATCTCCAATAATTTTCTGGTCTATTCTAACTTAATTGCATATGGAACATGAATTCAGAGAGCTTAGACTTAACATATAGAATTTGACCTTTAGAAAATAGGTCAAAATCAGTGATATTCAACAGACTTCAGGTCCAGGCAAATGTGGTACAAGTTTGAACACTGTAGATATAATACTTATTGAAATGTTGCACTAAATAGAATCTGGATAAAATAGGTCAAGGTCAGTCATCTTCAGCATACATTTGGGCCATCACCAGATGTATACATAGTATTAATTTCAAAAGCCTAGCTGTATTTCTTCATGTTATATCATAATAAACATTATATGACCTTGAAAAAATAGGGCAAGGTCAGTCAACTGTGGTAGGCTTCCGGTACATCACCAGTTGCATATGTAATATGAATTTGGAGACCCTAACTTTAATCCTTCAAAAAATAGAGCAAATACTAGAATTTGACCTTGATCCAATAGGTCAAGGTCAGTCAGCTTCAGAACACCTCTGGATCATCCCCAGATGTATATATAGTATTAATTTGGAAAGACTAGCTGTATTTCTTCATGTTATATCATAATAAACAGTATATGACCTTGAAAAAGAAAAATAGGTCAAGGTCAGTCAACTAGAATAAGCTTTGAGTTAATCACCAGTTGCATTTGTAATATGAATTTGGAGACCCTAGCTTTAATCCTTCAAAAAATATAGCAAATACTAGAATTTGACGTTGATAAAATAGGTCAAGGTCAGTTATTTTCAACAGGCTTCTCACTCTTCACCAGATGCATATGTGGTATGAATTTAAAATACCTGACTAATCCTTCTTGAGATATGGTGTCCACAGACGGACAGACAGACGACGGTGCTGACGACAACGACAATACCCTTCGGGCAAAATTTTGCCAGAGGGGTAATAACTGATCTTTTGTTATTTAAATCCACTTACGTCATGCTGGGAAGATGTCTTAAGACTACGTCGAGAGCTTGTATGGCTTCAAATGGTATCACCTGCGTCCTGCCCTCTAGAGCCTCCTCTAGGGCAAACAGGCTCACCTGAGTCACCCATTTGATGGCCACTTTGAACACCCGATCTTTACCTTCACCGGGCAAAGTCACTTCGAGCTCCACCTGGAAATAATGCACCACAATTTAATTAAACTTTACTTGGTAAATACGAAGCTGCGCATCTGAAAACCCCTCGGCTCTGGGCGCCAGCCATTCATAATGTATTCAATTTAAAACAAGACTTCAGGAACACCAAGCAGTCAAGTAACAAATATACAGATTATGAAAAATTTTGCCATTAGAAATGGCCTCAAACGTTTCCGTCCAATCAGAGAAACCGGTATTCATTACATAAGTCTGTTGATGCATCGACGATGTATACCAAATTTTACATCGAACATTTGAAAATTATCTGAGATAGAGAGATCCCTAATGATTTTGCATAAATTAAAGATGGCCGCCCATCCGTCCCACCACTCAGAGAAACTGATGTGGTTATTCATTGCAAGTCTCTTGATACATAGATTCTGTATACCAAGTTTCATATAGAACACTGAAATGGTAGATCAAAGATAAACATCATTAAAGATTTTGCATAAATTAAAGATGGCCACCAAGGTTTCCGCCCAAGCAGAAAAACCAGAACTGCCTATTGATACATCGATGATGTATACCAAATTTTACATTGAGCACTTGAACCGTATCAGAGATATAGATCATTAATGATTTCGCATAAATTAAAGATGGCCGCCCATCCTTCCCGCCACTCAGAGGAACCGATGTGGTTATTCATTGCAAGTCTCTTGATACATCGATGCTGGATACCAAGTTTCATATAGAACACTGAAATGGTATCAAAGATATATATCATTGAAGATTTTGCATAAATTAAAGATGGCCGCCAAGGTTCCGCCCAATCAGAAACGCCAGAACTGTCATTTATCGTAAGTCTATTGATGCTTCGATGATATATACCAAATTTTACATGGAGCACTCGAACAGTATCAGAGATAGAGATCATTAATGATTTTGCATAAATTAAAGATGGCCGCCCATCCTTCCCGCCACTCAGAGGAACTGATGTGGCTATACATTGCAGATCTCTTGATACATCGATGCTGTATACCAAGTTTCGTATAGAACACTTGAATGGTATCAGAGATATATATCATTGAAGATTTTGCATAAATTAAAGATGGTCGCCAAGGTTTTCACCGAATCAGGGAAACTGGTTTGGTCATTCCTTTCTTGATGCATCGATGATCTATACCAAGTTTCACACTGAACAGAGAAATGGTACCTAAGATACACAAGATTAATGATTTCGCATAAATTAAATATGGCCGCCAAAGTTTCCAACCAATCAGGTCCAGATTCAATAGGGTTCTGGGTCATGAGCATATGGATGTGCAGTGCAAGTTTGGGGTGCCTTGGGTAAGTCGTTCTAAAGATATCTTGGTAACAAGAAAGCTGTGATGGTTTCGCATAAATTAAAGATGGCCGCCAAAGTTTCTAACCAATCAGGTCCAGATTCAATAGGGTTCTGGGTCACAAGCATACGGATGTGCACTGCAAGTTTGGTGTGCCTAGGGTAAGTCGTTCTGAAGATATCTTGGTAACGAGAAAGGTGTGACGGACAGACGGACGGACGGACGGACAGACGTACATGACGACAATACCCTTCGGCCAAATTTTGGCCGAGGGGTAAAAACAGAAACCAATATTGATATATATAGTCATGCTCTAATAATTAAAAAAAATTGAAAAACAAACTTTTCATTTTTATGCATTTCTCTCTCAGAGTATTGCCGAAATAATGTTCTTGGACATGGGAGTCAAATAGTTGTTTCGTGTCTTGTTTCATTTGAAGGAAATAGTATTGTTGAAGGCCGAATCTCCTGGCTTGAGGTAACAACTTTGGATCACTTTCTTAAAGCTACTAGGAGACAAATACTTCAACTAAAACCACATGAATTAGATAGACTGATATTCCCATCACCCCATGAAGAAAATATAGAGGAAAATATGAAAACATTTGCATTTCACCTTCAGCATTAAATCACCCCGAGACTTTGCCTCACATGAACGTACCTACATGTACATAGATATGACTCCACTTGCAATGTAGAAGTAGCGAGTGAATAGGGTTTAACGTCGCTTTCAACTGTATTTCAGTCGTATCACGACATTGGGTCCTATTACTTTTCACACCCGGGAACCACACGGGTGGGGTCCTATTCCTATTCCCCACGAGTGCCTCAGTCAGTCGCCTCTTACGACAAGCTCTCTGAGGAACTGGGGCCTATTCTCGCCATGACCTGCGATGTACACGACGACATCGCAGGTCAATCCCCGGAAGCCCCACGGGGCAATGTAGAAGTACATAGATGTGGTCATACGTGTATTATAATGTAGGAGTAACTACATAGATATGGTCCTGTTTTTCAATTTCTGTTTTGTCCTCAGTAGATACGAGTATTCTCGACCCCTCAACTCAGCCAGCCTGCATTGCCTTCCTTTGTCCAATTGTCCCCAAACATACCAAATATTCTAATGAACCAAACAGCAAATCTTGCAGATGTCAGATATTCCATAATGCATTGGTACAGAGTTCGAATTTGGCACCTGTCCGTCAGTCCGAGACTGGTAAAAAATCCAACGGACTGGTGTGAGTGATTGAACAACAAGTCCGTCGGACTCTTAACAAAAAAGCTCTCCGTTCATTGTGTAAACTATTTCTCTGGATATCTCCGCACAATTTGTAAAGAATGAAAAACAAAATATCTGTTTTCGGTTACCCGACCGAGTCTAAATAAATCGTGCGAGTCTAAAACAATTTCCAGCAAATTCCAACGAAATCACGATCACGGCCGCATTTTACGACAACAACAACAGCCGTAAAGTGGTGCGAACATTGTCAGCAATTACCGTAAAGTGTGACTAATGCAGGCTGGCGATCTTTTCAGAAAATAAAGCTCCCAATTCCAGGTCGGGAATCGAGAAATCAGCAACATGATTACGCTTCAGTCGACCTGATCATGTTTACCAGGACAATTATAAACATATTCTCCATCAACTTCGAAAGAAATCTACTGATTTTTTTGGCTTGAAATGGCGTTTGTTGAAGCAGTGTTTTTCGCGACGACACGTGCAGTCAAAGTCGCTGTCGAAGTCTAGCCGACGGGGTTTGTCGTCTGTGATTATCTTCACACGCGCTCAAGAAATGCACAATTATTAATTTCTTATTTAGTAGCAAATGTTCCCACATCATCTTTTATTTAATATTAACGGACTAGTAAAAATATTTACGGACTGGTTACATTTTTGGCTCACCAGTCCGGCGGACTGGTTCAAATTTTTCTTAAATTCGAACCCTGTGGTATATCAAATATATTCGCGGATTTTCATCTGTCACACCTACCTTCTCTCGGCCAATGGGCAGGGGGTCTCTACTGTACAGGTTCTTTCTGCCATCAAATACGGGCTTTTGTCCAGCAAAAACCTTCTGACCATACGCCTGCACCATAGTCTCTATTATCTCTCTGGAAACAACAACAATTTATCACAAATTCATAAAAGAAAAACACTCACATTGACTGCCTAGTCCTATGGGAAGTGATGAGATGTTGCATTTTTTTAAATAAAAAAAAAATGTCCTAAAAATAATTGTGTTTTACTGTAATGGCAGGAGAAATATATGTACACAATATTTGAAAGTTCTAGCATGTTTCCATGATGATTATAGTTACTACACGAAATTCAAATCTGCAGGATGTGCTATTTCGTGAAAAGAGGGTCTAAATCGAGTCATAACAAACATTCAGACACGAAGGTCCCCTACATGTATTTTCTCTTGCCGTTATATTAAAACCATAATTTTTAGGACATTTTATTTTTTTCGATTTCAACCGTACCAGGTAGAAGCCAAAATGCCACCTTATCGTACCATGTCCCTTACTTTTAAGTCAGCAGGGACATACGTCAGAGATTTACATACACATTTACAGTGATATAATGAAGATAATTGGGGAACAGTTCAGGGAAGTGGACCAACAGTACATACATGTACGTCATACTTCAATCTGTCAGTTTACTAATCTTTATAATTACTTCTTATTTTAAACCTATTGTGTATTTCAAAATGGAGTACTTATGTGATAAGAACAGTATAATCAGGGCTCTCAAGGAGCAAAATGAAGGCGAGTGATTCGTTACTCGCCTGCATTTAAGCTCAGGCGAGTGAGGCGAGTGCTTTTATCACTCGCCTGAGAAATCCCTGAGGCGAGTGAAATGCTAAAATTACTTCTATAAGTACATTACAGAATATGTGGGTCACATATGCGCGGTTCAGAACGGTGTTGTAGTCTTCTTTAATTCGGAACACTGATGTAGGTTCCTCTCCCCTTTTAGGTACGTTGATAGTTCTATCGGCTTTCCTTTCGGATTCGACATCGTGCAATTTTCCGCTAACAGCTTGCTAACAGTGACAAAATTGTCAGGAACGAAAAGGCGTGCTTGACACCCACCGGAATTGCGTGAGAGCAATAAAAAGCATGGACTTGATCGTGGGACGAAAGTCCGCTTAACAGCGAGAGAAAATCAAAAACAAAATCGGAAACTAATGTTTAAAACGGAGTGATGTTATGTTAAACAAAATCGGAAACTATGTTTAAAACGGCGTTATGCCATGGTGGTTAGAGCCATGGTGCTCGACGGATTTTATATTTGTGGAAATCATAACCCACGTCTCAAAACGTGTCTGTATGGAAATACAAGGGAGGCAACCAGTCTACCCATAACGGATCTGTAATTTCGTTCCGATACAGGGTTATACTTTTTGCACAAACACATGAAGCGGAAATGGCGGGAAGCCTTCCGAAATTACTGAACAACAAGATCTTTACGAAGCCAAGAATTTTACGACAGCTGAAGATGACATTAAACTTTATTCTGACCTATGAAACATGCCAATGATGAACAACAAGATATTTTGGAAGCCAAGAACTTGACAGCAACAGCTGAAGATGTCATTAAATTTTATTCTGACCGACGAAAACAGGCGAGCGGTGAACCACTCGCCATTTTTTGATTTCAGGCGAGCAAGAGGCGCGCGCGAGTGATCGCTCGCCTCTCCTTGAGAGCCCTGATAATAATTTATATTTAGCATGTTATGTAATTTGGGCTAATTAATATATTATAATATTTTATATTATGCGTATGTTACTGTATATTCTGCATATAGTATTTATTCGGATCAGTTCTTGGGTGTATTTCCTTCAACTCACCTCCTGATCCTTCAAGGATACATATTAAGGGCTATGTACAGTAACACCTCACAATGCCCATGTATTAACCTTTAAAGAGCATTTGTGATCATGGACACTTCATTATATTCACCTATTAACCCTTCGAGGACATTTGTCTGGGGTTATGGACACTTCATAATGGTGGACAAAACCCTTCGGTATTCGCACTTGGAAATGATTTGCTCGGAGGAGAATGGGTCGGCCATCTTGTCCCTGGTTAGGCCGAGCGGGACATATAAAATCGGTAGGCCGTGGTGGTTGTTGTGGTGGAGTTGGTGGAACTGGAAAACAAACAGATAGAAGAACTATATTATAAACAGGAATAATTAAATCATAACTGCTATTGTCAGACCAACCATTGTGTGAGAAAATGGGGTTCAAAAGTATCTGGCTCAAATAGGAAGTTGTATGTTTATCTAAAACAAACCCGATTCTACCATCGTTTTACTAATAAGCTTCCCGAACAGCATCTGTGACCTCATGGCATTTCTGAATATACCCATATTCAAGTCTGAATATGCCCATATTCAAGCGGATTAAACACCAGGCACTAGTGTTTAACAGTTGTATATTTCATCTCCTCTGCTTTGAATTCCCATACTCCTATCCATATTTCTTTTTACTTAAGAGACGCCCTGGTCATTTCTGCCTGGAATATTGGCCTGAAGACTTTGTCCTCCAGCTTTCTCTCTGCATAAAATAGGCCTCGTCAGCATATCACAAAAGTGGTGTATCGCACTCAAATGCCATCCATTCATTGGCTGTTATTTTAAAGAGACGGTTTGAGTGACAGTTGTACTTCCCACACGTGTGTGTAGAGCTGGTACGAAGTATCAGATCTGTATAATGGAGACTGGATTCTACATTTGTTCACATACGAAAACTTCTTTTTTCTCGGTACTTCAATCATCCTCGATATCTTGATGCTAACTGTTGTGTGGTGTCACCTTCAACACACTAAGTACATCGCATAACCTGAGCATTTGCTCCATTGTGGTCAGAATTTCCGATGTTGTTTGTTCTCGTATAGTTTGTTTCTTTCTGCTTCATCTTTCTCTGAAAGGCTCAGGCGTTTATTTGGCCGATTTGACTTGCTGAGATATCTCCACATTCTAGGAAGAGCAGAGCTGAAGCTCAAGCCTCTTTGATTTTTCTGTTTTGGTTGTCATAAATTCAGATGTCGTTATCACACAGGTTCAGGGGTCGAAAATCACGCTCGCCATGTCACCAACGGCGAATAGAACTCGGCGAATAAAAATTCCCTCTAGTCGCATATATGGCAACAAGAAAATTCTAGTTGTTGCCAAAATGTCGAATAAATTGTTGTCCTCCAGTATCGTTTATCGCCACCTACTCAGTGCTACATGTCTGTCTAGAGTGTACATTCACAACATATTTGGCATTTTACAGCCTTAGAAATATTTAGGAATCGTTATTTGGCAAAAATAACGTACTGAAAACTCACGTGTGTAATTTTATCATGTCCTGATTGCTACCGATAGACGGTCTTTTTCTGCTTCATCGCGAATAAATAAACCGTCTAAAATCGTCTAGATGTCAGGATACGTATTCCTGATTACTCTTCGCATAATGAATATCTCAAATTTATTGAACATTCCACGTAAACAAGTAAATATCCCATTGTTTACGGGACGTTTGGCGACCTCAGCTTCGCCATTGAGTTCAAAAACATTTCCTTCTCCGCTGGATTCAGTCAATGCGTACGCGCACTGACCGATAATAACAGTTCGGCCAATCAGGAAGTCGGGTTTACGTCAGGTGACCAGTATTTTTGCGGGAGGTCATTACAGATTCAAAGTGAATGGCATTTTTATCCAATAAAATTGACGTATTTCTACTATATGACATGAATAACATGTGAGCAGATGAAAGCTGGGTTATTGTCCTTCAATTTGATGCCCGGAACATGAATATTTTCTGTCTGGATTTTGTTGTAGAAGCTGGTCAAGACGGTGCGTTTTCACGCACATTTCTGAAGAAACGGCACTCTTTTTCACATTTGTAGACGATCTTTACACAATCAACTGTCGTTTTTAGTAAATAAACACCAAACTTGCGTGAAATATTTTGTAAACTAATATGTTTTAAATGGAGTGAGCCGGGTCTGGTTCGATTTTTGCCACACGTGGCTCCAAATTGTTTTGAAAGTGGATCAAACGTGCAATGGTCACTGTGAACGTATATATCCGGAGTCGACACTGGGAACATGAAACAGCGAAATAGCACAGCTGAGGCAATTGCATGAATTGATCACTAAATAGCTTAACCATCGGCGAGTGAAAAAAATATCTCCTCGCCATTGGCGAATAATGTTATGTCTGGTAGCCAAATGGCTAAGGAAAAAAAATTCAAATTTCGACCACTGAGGTTACTGCCAAATGGTATTTTATAGGAATATGGAAATATTGACAACGTTTCAAAGATATTGTATTAACAAGCAGGATGGACAGATAGATGGAACAACCAGGCAGAAACTGATGAATAGGCTTCTTGCAGAGCATGTATACTTATTGCATAAACATGACAATTTTTAGCTCAAGTGTACCAATTTCCAGCGACAGGAGCTTGGACCTTTTGACATCAAAATGAATAGGATTCTTCCAGGGCTCGAAATGAACACCCTTTTACTTCCCCCGTCCAGTGAAATTCGTTTGAGACAACCAATCTCAGTGATGCTGTTGCCAAAGAAAATTTCATTTAGCTTTAGGGCTTACTATGAAGATAGTTCATTAGGAAATCCATTTTTGATTACTTTTACAAAGGATTGGCAGCTATTTATTTCAAAAGAAGATTGTTTTCATTGTTGTTGTTTCTTTTCCGCCATCTTGAAAAGAGTAACGTAAGTGGAGAGACATATTGGACATGCCATATTTTACGGATTATCTCCCCTTCTATATCCCTGCACCAGGTTTGGTTGGATATGGCTCATTCCCTTTTGTTCCAACATACACATTATGAAGTTTTAAGATAAACCTATTATCCTCTGAGACATTGCTTTATGGTCAGAAATAGAACGAAACCATTTCAAGCATTCTTTTCACTACTATTCCACAAACAGAATAAATCAATTCTAATTTCTCCTTCAATGACAATTACTCTGAAGGGTGAGTGACTAGTAGGGTTTAACATGGTTTTCAGACTTATTTCAGTCATATCATGACGGTGCCTACATGTGCCAGAACACAAAAGTGCTCACAGTTCCTATTACCCTGGACACTGATCAGCCCAACCAGTACAGCACCCGGTCACCCATACTCTAAATTACAAACTGGTTTTAGCTGGATATATAGGTACGGTTATTTTGTTTCATAAAACCAGTTCATAACTGCATCGCAACGACGTTAATATTAGGAGAGAAGCCGACACGCTATAATAGGAGTCATTTCATTGGGCGACTATTTGACCCAGAAACTATTTGATTCGGAGTTCATCTGACAGATTTATTATAGGGACTGTCCCAGATCTTAATTAGCGACATGTCAGATAGAGGAGCGGTCATTAAGACTGAGTTTTAATCAGATTGGGATTTGATCATAATCCACATCTCTAAACAAGAGTTCACTATTTCCCTTTTTTCACATTTTCTGGCTTATGTAACCTTGACCTTTGTCTGACATATTGACCTCAAAGTAAATAGGGTTATTCTCTGCCCCAAATCACTATCTCTAGTGGTTTTTCCTAAAATGCAGTAACGGCCGGACGGACATACGGATGTACGGGTGGACAGACAGACGGACGTACATAACAACAACATCCCGAGGCCAAAATGGTCGAGGGGTAAAAAACAGAACCAATTTACCATTTATTTTAACACTGTAGCATCTTCCACTTCGCCGAAATCAATGATCAAAATGAGAGTGAAACTCAGTCTACTGGGAAACCCCTTATGTGGTGCAGTAAATGTCGTTAGTTTAACAAAGTTTTAAGATGCCAGTCATTCACTGACCAATGAGGGCATAATCGGAGCGAGTCATTAATCAATCAATTTCACTTATACATACATGTATCTATTAGTTTAGTGTTACACATCAGTTCATGATTTCTTGACAACTTTTACTGCTGCTTATGACTGAAAAACGGTCACCAACAAATGCGTGATCAGCTTTGTGATGTTTTAGTCCTTTTCTTGTGGCACAACGCAATATGTAGAAGTACCAAAAAGAGAAGGTGAATCAGTTTCACTGGTCAGAAAATGTTTAGTGGTTATTTTGATTCAAAAGCTGAAACATAATAAAACTGCACCGAAAAATATGCAGATAAACTAACAAGCCATCAGACAGGAGGCCAAACGGAGATTTTATTGGAAAAAAAAGAAACATTACCCATGACAAAGATTTGATGGAAATAAAATTAGTTTCTGAATGTTTCCATGGAGGACATCCTTGAAATATTCTGGCTTGATATCACATAGACATCAAAAGTTAACGGATTTGGTATCGCATTATGCCAACATTTCAAGATGAGTAAAACAATGAGGGTCTCATGTTATTTCCTTTAAAGTGAACGTAAAGGCTGAGGCAACATGCACTCTGTGGGAAAGAACTACAATGAAAGTATCAAACAGCAGCAACAAATATTTTTGGGGATTTTTTTGCACCGAGTAGGAACGAAATTATCTCTGTTGTTTTATTGTTCCCCGGCAGCAGCCATGTTGGCTATCTCACCTCAGAGCAGTGACGTCGTATCACCTTGGGAGCTCTCTACTTTGTGGAGTTAGAAAGCGCAGTAAGCATGTAAACATGTTATCGAAGACCCAGATTTCGACACTTCGTATAATATGCCTATCTCGCAGTGTCTCTGTCCCGCCAAACGGTAATAAAATTATTTTTACCTCACTTAAAAGTTTAGAACTTCCACACTCTGACGTTTCTGAATCGATGTTGTTGATCTCGGTGTCTTTGATCTATGATGCGACAATTCTGTTGGGATTGCATCTTCTTTAATTTCCTTCGCCTCCTGGCTCTGCTGCTGGGCGTCAACATCAGCCTTCCGTAGAGGTCCGGTTGGAAACATTCGGCTTTAAAATAGACCGAAAACAGCACAGATTTCTCGGTTGGAGTACAGTCTAGTCTGCCGATGTTGTGCAGCCACTGTTTGAGTCCCGGCTTCCCTAACGGGAATCTGTGTAATGATAACTTATCCGACTGTAGCGGTAGCAGAGGAGAACCCGAGACGGATGTATTTTGCTTGCCATCACTGCGCCCTGACAAGTTTCAGCTCGGTAAACACTTGCTGGAGACACGCAACACAGTCAAAACACGCTTGAAACAACCGAGCCCCCCACCTCCGCCATTACAATTCGTGTTACAGTAAAGCCACAACAAAGTGATACTACGTCACAGGAAAATATCACGTGCTACAAGGAAGCGTTTTCATTGGCGCAAGGCTACTAAATAGACGAACATGGCCGACTCCAGTCGATTGTTGCACCAGTCAATTATTCCGGTGTTTGGAATTATTTTTTCGGAAGAGAAAAAATCACAAAAAATATTTGTTGCTGCCAACTGATACTTTTAATATAGTTCTTCCACATCGCGTGTATGTTGTCACAGCCTTTACGTTCACTTTAAACCGAGATGGTTGTCATGGAAACAAATTGTCATATTCAAATAAACATAAATTGCGCATCTGTTTAACAATGAATGTATACTTTCTATATACCAATGATTTGAGTTATTCATGCAAAATAAAAAAAATTCTTACTAGAAATGTATTATGGGTGAGCTTGCTATTCAGCCGTTTTGTTTCTTTGCACGCACAATGTTCAAAGAAATGAACAAAAATTTACAGATTTGAGGAGATAACTACTGATTATTTCTCAAAATTTCAGGCTCATGAAGATTTTTTCGTAATGAAACGGAATTCAAAGAAAATTTATCATACTTTTTCTTTTCAAATTCTGTCAGGGGATTTCAGATTTAAGCTATAGAAATAAACGAAAAACTGTTGAACCTCCTGTAATTCATCAAAGCAATTTTCCTCTAGAAATCTATCCTCTGTCATTATTGATTTGAATCATTATCCTGAAACAAGGGACTCTCAAACCAAAGCCACTCTCTACCACTGCAAGACAAAGCCACGTATTTAATGTTGTGCAGATCATTCAATATACTCACTCCAGTCAGCAGCATTCTGTGAATTTTCTTGATGTTTAACAAAATTGGTTGCCATCCTCAAATTTCACCCACTTCAAAGACGAAATCTGTCCAGAAAGTCTGGTCTTGTTCAAGGTACGAAAAAAGGTCAGAGATTGGGCTAGAATTTGAAGGAGACAATTTTGTTCCTGTCTAGTCGGTGAAATTAACAACAATGCAAATCACCAATCTAGTCATGTATCCCAGAGTAATTAACAACATAAAAGTTGTCACTCCTGTTATCGTTGTTATCACACGAGGGCCACACTCTACAGCAGCATTGATAATAGCACGGGGTGGTCCCATTTTCACCATGGGGGTGTTACACAGTAATACTTGAAGGGGTGTCATGCAGTAATACTCTACAAATAAGCACACATCTACAACCCTCACAATTCAGAAAATGACCTCGGCAAAATAACTGCCGAAACAAATGCTTTTTAGTTCAGGTAATAAACATTTCGCCTCGGCACTTTTATCCCAATGTCTTTTGATAGTTATCAATCATATTATTCAGCCCTACTCTTAGTACACTTTCGGAAATCCACAGATAGTACCAAGCAAAGTGCATACACAGTAGTTCCCGATAAACAATGTTGTCAAGGGAGACAAGCCTGCTTCAATATCATGTAAGTAGCATCTGTTGGTGTACTAAAAGTTAAACAATAACGACTTGACACAAACTAATTCTTCTGTGTTCTGTGTCATCTTGTTTTTTATTGGCCTGATGGTGTTCTACAGCTTTTCAATAAGATGGTACCTCGGCCAAATAAAATGCTGACCTCAATCGAGTTTGATTCAGCTTTTGCCTCGGCACTGCCGGAAGCTGTAGCATATTCCAAGGCTGCATCTCCACATTCTGAATATCTCGACATTCAGAGTTGTGGTCAACCGAGACTGTTTATCATAGCAATCCCCTTCCCCCCATGATCATATCATTTCAATGACCAGGGAAATGTAGAACAATTCTCCAGCAACTGGAGATATATTATTCAATCAAAAGTAGACAATTTGATGCATGCCATACTTACATTGTTCGTATTCTCCTGCTTCTTGCTCAATTGGTGGAAACGTGAAAATCGGGGTGGGTTGAAGTTGGGGTTGACCTACAAATAGACCAATAGGAGATCAGAATATATGTTGGGTAGGCCTAAGGTGATTGGTGAAAATACAGATGAGTTGAAGTTGGGGTTGACATACAAATAGACCAATAGGAGATCAGAATATATGTTGGGTAGGCCTAAGGTGATTGGTAAAATACAGATGAGTTGAAGTTGGGATTGACCTACAAATAGACCAATAGGAGATAAGAATATATGTTGGGTAGGTCCAAGATGATTGGTGAAAATAGGGGGTGGGTTGAAGTTGGGGTTGACCTACAAATAGACCAATAGGAGATCAGAATATATTTTGGGTAGGCCTAAGGTGATTGGTGAAAATACAGATGAGTTGAAGTTTGGGTGGACCTTCAAATAGACCAATAGGAGATCAGAATATATGTTGGGTAGGTCCAAGATGATTGGTGAAAATAGGGGTTGGGATGAATGAAGTTGGGGTTGACCTACAAATAGACCAATAGAAGATCAGAATTCATATCAGGGACATTCTAAGGTGATTGGTGGTATTGTGCAAAAATGGCTGGGTTGAAGTTGAGGTGGACCTACAAATAGACCACTATGACATCAGAATGTATGTTGAGTTGGTCCAAGATGATTGGTGAAAATAGACCGATAGGAGATCAAAATTTGTGTCAGGGCAAGCCCAAGGTGATTGGTGGTGATGTGAAAATAGGGATAGGTTGAACTTGACCTACGAATAAACCAGTAACAGCTCAGAATGTACATTTGGTACTGATGTTAGTGAAAATGTACAAAAAACATGCTGGGGTGGATTGGAGATTGGGTCAAGCTTCAAATATATCAACAGGAGATCAGACTGTGGATGCTGCAAGGTGACTGATGCAAATCTATTATCCAAACATGTACGTGTGAACTTTCTTTGGAATGGGCCCTAGATGACAGAAGGTTCAGTCCATTTCCTTACACAAGAGCCACATGGCTGGAGTGGCATTCAGACAAACACATGTTGTGTCAGATTCAGTGAACAGGAGTCATTGACACCATCTTTTATTAATGCTGGTTTATATTCTTCAGCTGGAAAAAAAAAATTGGTTTATATAAGCGTTACACTATAAATTACAAAGTCCTATGGCAGGAAGACATTCTAGTGTTTTGATGACGGGTAATGATGATGAGGTAGGACATAAAGATGTGTTACCATGGAACCCTCATAATAATTTACAAGCAGATTCAGAGATGGAGTGTTCTGAGATAATTTTTCAAACAAAATTCTGGAGTTAAACATGTGGTAAAGAAGGAAGGGAATGATCGTAATTCCAGGGTCTGAAGTACTACAATGTTACGAGTGTGGTTTAATCGTAATGAATTAAAATCTTACAAATATTTCCATTTGTATATCACTGTAGGATCTTAGATTCTCAAATTAGAGATCCATCAGTTCCTTCATCTCTGGAATATATACTGCTCTACGCAGTCCAATCACAGTCACGAGCTAACAACCAATCAGTGGTGGGCTAATGACCAATCAAAGTGGTGGGTTAACAACCAATCAGAGTTGTGGGCTAATGACAAATCACAGACGTGGGCTAATAATGGACTCTCCAGAGTCTGCTGAAGGGCACTATGATTGGTCAATCACCATAGGTTACCGAAAGGGAATTTTTGTCTGGGAACCAGAGATCTTAAAGCAAAATAGATGAATACAACATGGGATTGTTTTTGTAGCATTTTAGTGTGGGATTGAAGTGTGGTGCAGAGTTCTCACTGGACATCAAATATAAGCTTACTTATTATTTTTCTAAATGGGTTATTGTTGAATATTCAATTAGTAATTTTGTCACCAAATAATAATGGTAAGCCATTCAGCAGTACTGCATGGTATCCACCACACTTGGCTATGGGAATATCTCAACTGGTGTATTTCACTCCTGCAAAATGTGCGTTGAATGAAACTTCAAATTTCACTGTAAAGCATGCTTCCACTGTGCCTCCCAAACAAAGTCGATGACAAAGAGTGACTGCCTTAATCGGACGTAGAATTTGCAGTCTCTAGGAGAGTGATCAACAGCTCTCCTAGAGACTGCAAATTCTACGTCCGATTAAGGCAGTCACTAGATTTTGTATTGTGAGAGTGATGGCTCTGTTGCGGGACTGATTCACTCATCAGTATTAATCACCATTACTTTTTTTCCAGAGGAGAGTGATCAATAATTCTTCCGGGGAGCTAGGTGAGCGATGAAGAGGGAGTGATCACTCCCCTCAAAATCGAGAGACTGTATTTGTAAATGCTCTAATAATTCAATCAATTCGAGGAGCTGTTTGCAAGGAAGTTGAATTAAAACAATCCAAGGAGCTGTTTGCATGGAAGTTGAATCCAAACAATCCGAGGAGCTGTTTGCAAGGAAGTTGAATCAAAACAATCCGAGGAGCGGTTTGCAAGGAAGTTGAATCAAAACAATCCGAGGAGCTGTTTGCAAGGAAGTTGAATAAAAACAATCCGAGGAGCTGTTTGCAAGGAAGTTGAATCAAAACAATCCGAGGAGCTGTTTGCAAGGAAGTTGAATCAAAACAATCCGAGGAGCAGTTTGCAAGGAAGTTGAATCAAAACAATCCGAGGAGCTGTTTGCAAGGAAGTTGAATCAAAACAATCCGAGGAGCTGTTTGCAAGGAAGTTGAATCAAAACAATCTGAGGAGCTGTTTGCAAGGAAGTTGAATCAAAACAATCCGAGGAGCTGTTTGCAAGGAAGTTGAATCAAAACAATCCGAGGAGCTGTTTGCAAGGAAGTTGAATCAAAACAATCCGAGGAGCAGTTTGCAACTTGCGCGGTTTGCAGGGAAGTTGAATCAAATACCAATTTTCACAGATCAAGTACATGTAATATGGAAAGGTTTGAACAGATTTATTTAAGCTGACCATATCTTGCAGGTCTTTACTTCATTAGAGTAACTGAATAATTAGGGGACTAAATTATTAGGGGACTGAATTATTAGAGGACTGAATTATTAGGGGACTGAATTATTAGAGCACTTACCATATTGATCATGAGCAGCAAGCCCTTCACGGCTATACAACGTTGATGATCCTTCCACACTCGAATCTGGTAAAAGGTTGAAATTGGTCAATCAAGAAAGAATTCATCCATTATCAAAACAGCTGTAGTTAGTCCTGGGGTAATACACTACCACGAATTGCCCAAAACTTGGTCTGCCCAACAAATGTTAGGTCTCAAAATATTATGACCTACTGATATGAAAACAGGTTATGCATTCTGTAAATAGGTTATTGACTGGGTAAGAGGTGGGGTTATATCACCCATGAAGGGAAACTGGTGTAGGTACGAGTTGCAGAAGAGATGATCTTGTTGAGAAAATAGAGACTTGATGAGGGCATGAATATAAGCTTGATGAGAGAAAGTGACATCCATACATTAATCAGAGGTTGATAACTGAGACTAAGACATAAGAAAGCTAGTCTGATATAAGGAGGATGAATGAAGATAAAGATGAAGATGAAGATGAAGATGAAGAACACTACAAGTTAGTTGCCTCTTATGATAAGCTGTCCGAGGTGCTGAGGCCCATCCTGGGTGTGCAAGACGTCAAACTCAGGAACCTCACAGGAACAACTACTCCAAGAGCACATACCGGTGTGAGGTCAGTTTTAGTGACCATAGGCAGTCATTCTTGAGAGGTGGTGGTGATAGAGAGGATGGACCTACATGTACATTTAGACAGTCATCTTCACGTTTCAAGTTAAATACTAAACATTCCGTCATTTCCAACGACCTAGTAAATAGGGTAAATTCTTCACACATGGTGTCATACATCCAATCAAGATACGAGCTCGGCATCACTGCACACTTCAGGATTTTCATTGATGAATCTCTGAGCGATCTTCAAATATGGTAATCAATGTCTTCAGCATAGTCAATCAAATTTAAATCTTGACGACGTCCTACAGGGGCACTTCTCCTAATATGGACCCCAGAATATTTGTAGAGCTAGGACATCACCAAACCATATTCTGATAAGATGGAAGGCAATTACGAATTATTTCTTCTGAGTGAAGTTTTTTTTTCTTCTTCTCTTTCTTCTACAAACATTTCAGGGCCACTAACAACCCCAAGAAGATTATTATACCACCCATTTTAGTTGACTTCTATGGTTTTACAATGGAGCAGATAAACATTTAATTTTGCACAATGTCTGAGCTTAAGATACATTAACTCTCTCAGAGTGTTTAAATCGTAGTTAAAATGCTAAGTAAATGTCCACTGGTTTGTTCAGGGCATTGGGTCATACAGTCCAACACTGGATCAATTTCTGTGGTGGGGTTTTTTGTTTTTTTTTTGTACTCCACACATCAGAAGGCTCAGGTCAGGAGGTCGGTTATTCTTGAGCACGGTTACGGTAATTCCTCTAATAATTCAATCACCCCCAATTTTGTGGACATAATTCCAATCAGTTGTTCGGGAACCATATAAAACTATCAGAATAACTAAGAAATAATGGATTACTTGCATGATTCTTGACCATTTTGCCAATTTCCTGTTTTAATAAATTTGATCAGCCTCGATTCTTTTGGATGGAAGTTACACTTCCTGTGAGTGCATTAATATGTTAATTACCGTAACCTGTGGTTTAATCAGCCACATGCGTCATTTTGTTCACCTGTAAGTTGTGTAATGCTAGTGTAGTTGACATAAAGTTTTATTACAGCTCAGAGGCCATGATGATGCATCATTATACAGCCATCTCTGGTCCCTGTTCTAAAACAAAGCCCATCCACAATATTTTTGTTTCCAGTAACCAACTTTAGAAAATTTGGTTAGGTTGTTAGGCAGGAATTTTAATTTTTTTTTTTTCTTTTTTTTAGTGGATTTTTGACTGGAAAAAAAAAACAGAAATAAAAAAAAAATTGTCAACCCAAACTTTTTTCCCCTACAAAATGTATGGGTAGGTAGGGTTACTGGAAACAGGAATATTATTGTGGATGGCCTAGTGAATATGGTCTTCTCTGGGTTGTCCATAATATTTTAAAGATCTACAAGCTGAAAATTTTGAAGGGCAGGGGTTGAAATATTGAAAGAATTTTTCCGTCTCCTCTAAACAGTAGCTTGACAGAGTGAGTAAATACGATTTAACATCACTTTCAACAATCTTTCAGGCCACGGTTGATTTTTCGTTTCTCGTGACCATCTCACGTCTTAATTTGAAGGGCAAATAATTAAAATTCATGCTGGTTTTCAGATTTTTAGGTGTGAAATATCTCTTTTCTTCAAATTTACAGGTGTTTGGTTTGCTGCATTCAGTACTCAGCATGTCTATTTTCACAAGCAAGGTCACGAGAAACAAACAATTGAGTGACAGCGACCGGGTCCTATTTCTTTTCACACCCTGGACCCCAAGGGTGGAATGGGGTTCCATACCTTTTTACAGTACATGTAGCCTAATGTTGATTTCTTTTTTTTTTTTGCTTTTGTAATGTAGGATACATATGAAAACTAGGTCTTCAAATCGATAATAATTGATCTGTTGGCAGTTTCCGGTGTGCAGTTTGAAGGTTTTTGGACAAAAACGAATGAAGGCCAACAATATGATACAAAATGGTATGTGTTTCCAGCTACACTACTGGTTTTTCACTACTGGTGAAATTGGACAGTTAGCAGATTTTTTTTTTTTTTTTTTTTTTTGCAATGACGCAAAAAAGACGTAGGGTAGGCATATTTACAATAGACTGCATAACGGGAAACACACATTATTTTCTTTGGCCTGAAAGTGAAAAAAAACACATTTGTTTTGCTGCCTGTCACTGGAGACCAATAAATTATTTATCTATCCATATCATGCAAGAAATACCTGTCCACGAGGCCTAAATTAACAAGAGCCCATATCACATCTTATATTGAATGATAAACTAAAAGGAGCTTAACCCTTGGTAACTAGTTGACCTTGAAGCAAGAGCTGAGAGCTCACATATCCCACACTGAAATCGACAATAGTCAAACACAAGAAAATAGTAGTTTTCCTGCAAATGGATTCCTTTCAGACGAGAAAATTTTCATGAAGGAAGAAGAAAGTGATGAAGTAAACCTTTGTTCTTGAGTTAATAAACAGGTGTGAAGTTCATAAAGGACTCCTCTCCCCGTTAAATTAGTAAATGTATGGTTTTTATTTCACAACAGTTTAACTAAATGAAGCGTTTCAAACATGGGAGACAACTCCACAGGACTGCAGGGGAAAGAACTTCGAATATTCCAACAATATTACAACACATTCAGTCAGCTAAGCTTGATTCAGTTTTGGGGGACTGCGACCTAGACCTTTGACAAATTGATCTCATATGTATGGCTCCACTTTGCCATGCGCGTAAGGTATACTCAAAGTTTGGTACCAATCCATACCTTGAAACTAGAGCTATCGCATGGACAACAAATGTTAATGGATGAATGGACAGAACGCAACATCGCATTACACGACCTCGTCTTCGACAGGCATATGAAAATGTGACTTTTAATGACTTCTTGATTTTGGGGTCACAGTGACCTTGACCTTTGACCTCGATTTTGGTACACAACACAACGTCTTCCCTCAATCTATCAATGCACACAAAAAATCATGATTTTTAATGATTTCCTGATTTTGGGGTCACAGTGACCTTGACCTTTGACCTTGACCTACATTTTGGTATGTGACACATCGTGTCCCCCTAATGTATCTACCGACACAAAAAATGTTATTTTTAATAATTTCCTAATTTTGGGGTCAGTGACCTTTGACCTTGACCTAATTTTTGGTATGCATCACTTCATTTCCGCCTATTGAATCCACTTACAAAAAATTAGAAATTGTTAACGATTTCCTGATTTTTCGATGACACTGACCTTTGACCTCGACCTACATTTAATATGCAACACCTCGTTCTCCCCCAACGTTGACCTCGACCTTCATCTTGGTACGCGACACATCGTCTCCCCGTAGGGTATCCACTCACCAAAAATTGGAGCTGTGGATAGGAAACTGTCCCAGATATAGACCGGACACGAGAACCGGACAGACGGACGGAAACCGCCATCACATAATACGTCCCCTTTTGGGTGGGCGTATAAAAAGGTGTTTTGGGGTAACTGACCCTGGTCAGTGAGAATGGGTCGGTCGGTCGAAAATTCATTTTATTTTATTTTTTATTTTCTTATTGGTCAGTCAGTTTACGGTCTGTGTCACATTACGATGAAATGGGATTTTTTGGCAAAATATCGGAGCCAGTTTATCTCAAAGCATTGAAATTCTTCACAGTATCTATATGTAATTTGCGCATTTTTATTCTGAAATTTACCAATACCTCGCATGTTATTTTCGTAGTGCCTACAGTGGTACAACATTGCAACTTCAAAATAATAAGCGAGGTATTGAAGATTTTCTTTAATTCTGAACAGATTTCCTTCAAATTTCAGAATAAAAATGCACAAATTACAAATAAATACTGTGGGGAATTTCACTTCTCCGAGGAGAACATATATTGCCGAAAATCCCATCCCATCGCCATGCGAGGCAGACAATAGTTCCAAAAAGTAGAAAATTATGAATCAGGTATTCTGCGTAGTTAATGACAAAAAGGGTACTGCTTTTTGGTATGACTGCTAAATATATAATATGCCATATAATGCACCAGAAATTTATCCCTAAATATCATGACAAGGATGCCTCAAGAACAACCGAGAAGCATAACTTTTCGTTGATGTTGTTGTTCAACTCCTGTCCGACTGACATGTCGTTGGCTCCACGCTGCAGTCTTTGCACAGACAGCTACCTCCCTTCCCTCCATATTTCTGGGGATTATAGCCAATAAATAGATAGGTCTTCTCTCGACGCAACTCGGTATGAAATCGACAACGGATGATAAATAATATATTCACGAAAAAACGTTTTCACAGATCACCTGTTATCACTTCATGTAACCACTGCCGTTGTTGTCTCGGAAATTTCCATGCCTCCTTCCGCGATGGTCGTACATCGATCAGCAAATACACTAATATTTATCCTCGATAACTATACCGTACCGCAAACGTGCTTAAAGAGTTCACCCCATTGGCAACCTTAGTTGATCTTAATCCTTTCTCATTTATTCGGTAAAGTGGCCATTTACCGTTCTTTTTCCTGACAAAAACACAGGTGGGCCGCCATTTTCAACCATGCGGCATGGGGTCGGGAACCCTCGTGTGACTTTGCTATGTTAAAAATTTGGAGGGCTCCCGATTGCCACAGAGTCCGGGAAATCAGCGAGACTGTTCCCACGAGTTTTCGAACTGAAAACATTTGATTTTCTGCGACAGATTAAGGGGACAAAAAAATTCCCCAAAAATATTTCTTAAAAAGTTTTGAGTCGCTGGGATATTGCTGGGTCGGTCGGGTTACCCCAAACAAACACCTTTTTCATTTAGGCGTGACAGGTGACTATCAGGTGTTCATTTCAACCCTGATTAAAGGGTGGCAAATGAACTTTTTGAACGTCTCGTGCGTCTTGGGAAGAAGAACGCAAGAAAGATTGAGATGCCTTAAGTGTGTGCTGGATATAGGTGGTAACCTGTCTTCACAGGTTACTAACACGTTACCACCTTCAGTAACCAGCAACCTGCAGGTCTTCATCAACGTCAAGACTGCAACATCTCAATAACTGGTCAGGTTACCAACTCAAATTCCTTCGTAACCTCACAACCCGTATTTCCTCATTTTATAACATGCAAGCATAAATAGATCCATTTGTAAATGATCATGCATACAATCAGCTGTTTAAACATACAGAAGCGAGCGAGCGAGCAAAGCAAATACACAACATCCAAAGTCCCCCATGCCACTGAACGCTGGACTGTATTGGACTCCAACTTAATTACACTACAAAAGATACACTACACCAGTCGATCATGTTTGTAACCATGGTAACAGGAGCTGTTTATCCCACTTCTGGATTTGATATTGCAGGAGTAATCACTCACCAACTTCACTATCCAATACACTTCCATTTTCACAAGACAGAGATAACAATCTCACATAGACAAATTTATAGAAGAGTGATAGACTGCTTTCCATGAGAGTGGTTGTTACTCGCATAGAGAACAATTTAGAAGATGATGGAGAGGGAGAGTGACGGCTTTCCAGAAGAGTGGTTGTAACTCAAATAGAGAATAATTTAGCAGGTGACGGAGAGGGAGCGTGACTGCTTTCCAGGAGAGTGGTTGTAACTCACATAGAGAACAATTTAGAGGATGACAGAGAGGGAGAGCGACGGCTTTCCAGAAGAGTGGCTGTAACTCACATAGAGAATAATTTAGCAGGTGACGGAGAGGGAGCGTGACTGCTTTCCAGGAGAGTGGTTGTAACTCGCATAGAGGAAAATTTAGGAGGGTGAACATGGTGAAGGAGAGTAACTACTTTTCGGGAGAGTGATGGGGAGCGAGAGGGACTGATTTACTAACCTCTGTACAGAGACTGATGGGAAGTGGGCATATAATAGTTAAGTAAACAAAAATTCTAAGATTCTATCATTTCTTCTGCATGTAACATACTAACAATGAATACCAGGTTTGAAGGTATTTGGACGAAAGTTGGATAATCTGCATGTAATTTTAAGCTTACTGATTTTGTAAAGTTATGATCGGTTAAATTGACTGGGCTGAGGGAAATCAGGGAAAGTATAAGACAATAGAAGGAAATCAAATTTCTAACTATCCGGTGATGGGGGGAAAAAAAGGTTTTGATATCGAGTATCGTGACAATTAAGTTAACAGGAGTTACCAAGATGTTATTGTTTGTTTACTATAACCAACAAATACTGAGAAGAGAATAAAACAGACATGTACCAATTGATACTGAACAATCTAGTGAAGGACACGAGACCAGACTATTACAGACATGTCTAAACATTAACTCTTAGAAGTTCTTCAAACGTTACCTACCAGTTGTTTGTTGGCCCAAAAGATGCGATAAACCTTAAAAATAAACAAGAAAATGGAAACTTTCAGAATTTTTTTAAAGAATGTAAAATAAATTTATTAAGAAAGGAATCTAACAAAAAATTGATTCAACTTGGCCAATTTTGTGTATTGAATTCTTCATTGATACCCTCCAGGACCAGATAGACTATCCCTACCAAATCCCCTTTCCCAAAAATGAATGAGACAGCCCAATTGGATTCCTCGTCCTACAGCTGTGATGTCAGAAATCAGGAGTTGTTCCGCCAAAGTCTGAAAGAGGAAGCAATATTCACAAAAGCTGATAAATAGATACAATGACAATGTGCAATTACATGTAGCATAACATCTGTGCAAATTATTAAGCTTTTTAGTTTTTCCATGATGCAAAGCATGAAAGTAATGCAAATTGAAAGCAATATCTCCACCAGCTTTGAGTAGTACATACACCAAATCTAGCTAAGGCAGATCAAAATAAATGCTGTGCTTCCTGTAGCCCTATAAAGCCATAAACATTTGATTGACAGATTGTCTTTTTAACCGAATTTGTGAAATCCTATACAAAGGTCTGAGGTTTCAAAAAGTTGAGAGAAAGATAAAATTGAAGCCTATGGAAACACAAATATTATTTTAATGACCAGAATGAATCTAATTGCATACAGAATTGCAGATGGCAAGAAATGATATTTGGTATAGGGTACAGCCTGACAAACAATTTCTGAGAAAGAAAGGTGAAATTGGTCGGGTATTCGCACCCATGACCCAGACTAAAACGTGTTGATGCTCTACCGACTGAGCTATGACGGCCCATAGATATTACACCCATGGATTGTCCCTGTGATGACCAACCTTCTCTCTCAGTGTTGCAATGGGAGCAACTGGCTTTATAATGAAGAATTGATATTTGGTATGGCCGTGGGCATATGAAATGATTTTTGAGAGAGAAAGAATAAATTGGTCATCAGTGGGATCAGTCCCCAAACATAGTGAATTAACCCCCAAATTGGTAAATTCAAACCTAGATTTTGAACCCAGATAAAGTAACATCTGATCAGTCCCCAAACATAGTGAAGAAATAAATCTGGGATTTTTCTCAGCATTAATTGAAGCAGGCTATGTGCTGTACATGAAGCCAAAAGTAACTGAAGGGGAAATTGTTCAGAAAATAATCATAGAACAGGTTTAATATTCCAGATGACAGAATATAGTCATAAGCAAACATCAATTAAATCAATGTTTTTCAGGCATGAAGGGTTCAATAGAAATAATTTTTCCAGTTCCTGGCTCATTCTGTTTTAGAGAAGAACCCGGGGACAGGAAAATGTTGAGATATGTACTCAATCAGATTTCAATCATTTTGTATGGACAAATATTCCATTGTCTGGAACGGAAAAATAATTTCTTTCAGAAATCTACAATCCTGTTTGTCGGTCATGTATAATAAGCATTCACTAGAACATTTAAATGCATTTGAATTCGAAATTGATAAAGCCATGTGTCATTAATCACTATCATAATATAATTTATCAAACAGAAAAAAAGAAAAAGAAGAAAAAAACTTTGGATATTGTCCCAAGCCTGAAAATAAGCACCTGGCATTCCTAATCAACCCCCTGCAAATCAGGATGAGATAGATTCTCTTCAAAAACAGATATCATGGTATGTACCATGGTAGGTTAATGTTCTGTGCCATATTTTCATACTTGCACTTCATTTACTGCAACCCAATATTTAAGACAGCGTGACTGGTAACACAATGAGCGATTCAATATGCAAAATATTTTCATTAAATCAGCCGTTTGTCTCATTTGAAGCCTGTGCTATTTGCATACACCATACCAGTGACATTCTCAAGCCAGGCAAGATATTAAGATGCATGTAGACACTGAATAACTGCATTGTCATTACACATGCAGTTCAAATAGCGAGAGAAAGTTAAGGTGCATTAATGAGAACAGAAAACTGAAAAACATGGACTGTGCTTGAAGCATTTATCCGTCACTATCGATTCAACTTTGGATAGGAGCAACTGTCACAACGGATGAGCTTCTTTGTATTATGGCAGCTTCTTCTCCATCTTCATTTTATAAAGCCAATTTCTACATTCCCACTTTGAATCTGCCTTGATTTATCTGACCCCCTTCAGTGTTCAAAATCCAAGGTGTAAATTTCACATACGAATGAGAGATGAATCAATCATAACCTACATTCCGATTGTTAAGAGTGATATCATCCTCAAGTAGCGGCATCATTCCTCCTAATATGCCAGGTGATGGTCACCAGGTGTTGGCCCAATATATAGGTAAGCCAATCAATAAAGCTCTTCTTCGATATTCAAATGGTTCCGAGGTCAGTGACGTCGTGTCTATAAGTTCTTTGAACATTAAAGTGGGCCAGAAACGGAGCAATAAGTTGCTGTGAAAATCATGGAACAATGAAGACATAGATGTTGTTGAAAGATTCATGCAGTCCGGGGTTATGTGTGGATGTCCACATTTTCCATAAATATATAATATAAAAACTGAAGGCGACATAGCCCTATACCCCAATCGAGGTATAGGCCTATACCTTGATCGGGGTATACCTTGATCGAGGTATAATACCCCGATCAAGGTATAATACCTTGATCAAGGTATTTCCCCAATCTGATGAACTGACAGGCAAATATGTTTCACTTTTTTTTAATGTCAATATTTTCCAGTACTTGTACCATCGTCTTAAATATAATAATTTATATTATTTATGTACCATTTTCTTTATGCTACAGTATTTATTCTGAGTTAACGGTTTCAAAGTAGATCGGATAGCAATTATGATATTTGAAATGACGTATATCTATTTTGCATTTTCATTATGTATTTATGCATCGACCATAAAACGTGCTATCCGCTGGTATTATATTATAATTTCTCGGCTAAAAATAGACTCAGTCGTAAAACCAATATGGTGGACAATGCGCCTAACGTTCCTCGAACTAAAAATAAACGTAAATATTTTCAAGTTATGTGGAAAAATTACAGCAAACTCAATTTACCTTCTTGGTAAAACATGTTTGTGTGGACGTCCCGGACAGGGTAGAATGGTTAGGGGGTGTGAAGATGACCTCTCAGGCTGGGTAATCTTGCAAGCACGGGCCCGTCTCAGAAATCTCACAGCAACTTGACCTCGCATAAACCTGACCGAATGGTGACCCCCATTTTCGTAGCTTGCTACAGCGTTTTCAGACAAGTTCGAATGATTATTTACTCACCCTGCGTTATGGGATACATCTTGGCATCCTACAGAAGAGCTTCGTGGTGAAAATTGGTTATAATATCGGCACCACATGCGGTATTTCGGAAGCTTTTCTCATAGATTCTACCGCATTTATTAACCAGTCACCATACTGTCGAGACTGGCGCCCCCTATAGAAAGAAGCTGCGACAAAGCAATCAAGGGAGGTAATAATGGCAGGTGCGCGTTTTGTGCCAAGCCCAGAAATGATTCATTTTCGTTCACTGTGCGCGAAATTGAGGGTAAAAATCAATGTCATACGAAAGCGCATTATGGACTTACAATAAAAAGTCTCTGTTTTCGAAAAAAAATTATGTTTTCGGAGTTGGGGACAAGTGTCCGTCCTCAGTTGCAAATAGAAAAAGATATGAGACAGAGCAAATTACCTGATGAATGGCAAGCTCGATATAATATAACGGAATATTATATCTGACTTCAGCCCTATACAAATCCCGTGCGAATTTGAAACTGCATTTGTTAGCCAATTGGGTAGCTAGCTTGGTAAACAATTCCAAATTCACGCCCACAGTAATTACACGCGGTAGAACGGTAACAGTATACATTATAGAGAAGCAATATCCAGATATGGCATCATCTGCAGACAGTGTGCGTGAACATCAAAGGGTTTATTCGCGACGAAAAGTTTGATTTTGTTAGACGGTAGTAAATATCAAAACATTGTGCCGTCCGAAGGTATTTAGATCCGTGAATTGAACGACAGTCATTGTCGACGGAAAAATGCGGAAATTGTCGCGATTGGCTTATTATGGAATCTCATAGAATATTCTGGATCAGCTATTCTATCAATTACAGTGCCGTGATTGCCACCAGCGCAACTGGGGGATTTTTAACCTAGACCTCAATGGAGCGTAACAGGTTTTTCCTAAAAATCTTCTCTCATACTTGAGATAAATTTCTACAACTTGGCGAAGCAAAAGATAGTACATCCGTTCGAATTATGTATTAAAATCAGAGCTGAACTAGCATTTTTTGAAGTTTTTTCCATTTACTTCTGTGTTAAAATTAGGCTTTCCAGAGGGAGGAAACTCCCCCAGTGACGTCATTGTATCATGGCGAACTGATTTCACACGAAATTCTCATAGTGTTACGTATGGAAACATCGGACGGTAATAGTAACGTGAAAACCTGACGCGAAAACGCGAAAACACGAAAACGCGAAACATTTTCGCTCCGCGTTTTCGCATTTTCGTATTTTCGCGTCGCGTTTTCGTGTTTTCGCATTTTCGAGTTTTCGCATTTTCGCGGTTTCGCGTTTCGCAGTTTACGTTTCATATAGCTGATGTATTGCCACGAGGGTTCATTGGGACTGTTACGCTATAGCCCATAAGATCCTTAACAAGGGCAATGAGTGGGGATACATATCAAAACTTGAGAGAATATTTACAACCATGATTAAACAAACTGTTCTTAAGGATTTTACATTCCCCAACGAGAATGAGATAAAAAAAATATCATTTGGGATATCTATATCATTATAGATGCGAAAATGCGAAAACGCGAGATGGCCGCATCCGGCTTCTATAGTTACGTCTAGATGGTATTCCCCTGACTTACCATCTTAATTTATCTAGATTGCCTGAATGGCTGCTATAATCCGAAATTGAGCATGAAATAAAAAGCTGTGGCGTTAAGCAACTCGATCGGTGAAAAGTGTGATTCGAGATGAAAAATTAGAAGAAAGATGTTTAACAGAACAGCATATCGGATGACATTTCCAGCATGAATGTCATTTTGAATTTTCTTCTGATGCTGTGCACGGTCGGTGAAACATGCAACGAAATGGTAAGCACAGTTTTAAGTGGCCTCAACGAAACAAATGTGTTTTAAGGTGAAAATGTACTGAAATAGGAAGGGGAAAAGAAAATAAAAGACGAAAATTTCAACTTATGGCCACCATTTTAAACTTTCCCGTCGTTGTTGCTTCTAACGGAAAGTCTAACGTCATTCTGAATTTTCCCTAGTTGTACCGGTAAGTAGAATGTAAATAGCCGGTTCTGAAACATGGAAGCTATGGAAGCCGATGACGTCATAATGGCGATATCTCGGGAACTAAGACGGATAGAGACTCGCGGCTTACGGCGTCGTATTCCCCTCGTATAGATGCGCGATAAAGGTCCTATACAATGTTATCACCCGACGGTAACTTTCGCCGCAATTCGACGATAATCGGTGTCACGTGATTCGGCGATTTCTCGCGAAATAAGCGACATACGCGCACGCGGTTTGCGGCGTTGTATTCCTCGTATAGGGGTCTACCGTAAAGCTCCTATACGAATTTATCGTATCCCCGTAAGTTTCGCCTCTATTCGGCGTCGGAAAACGCTCCGTTTACTTACTTAACCGGACAGGGAATACGTCCACGCGAAAATTAGGTCGACCGTCACATGGTCAACTGATAAAATGACCAATGCATATATAAAGGCTTCTCATGCGCTGTTTCTACGACTGTCGCACCTGTAAAAGCCAATATGTATCGACTAATGAGTAATCTATACGTTCAAGTGAGGGCTGAAGGAAATTCTCCTCAAGTAACATTTCAACGTATACGACATAATGGACAGATTATAAAACCTTATTGTGTTGCCATACGACTGACGAGAGATGGGTGGTTTTCATTCAAACAATTCCTGCCTATAGTAGATAGAATGATTCAGGTTAAAGAGACGGTTGAAACTCCATTCAAGCTACAAGATAATATATATATTAGCACTGCAGCATTCGAAGGGGAATGGTGCGTCCACATAAGAGAGTGGTTCCTAAAATCACCACCCACCGAGTTATCATTATTATCAAGCGGACGATATATATACAAGTCCAAACACGCTTTAATCATGATCAGGACGTGTATAACACCATTCTCAATGCGACCTAAGCAGTCAAGCGAATTACGAAGGTATGTAAGGTATAGCGAGTGTTACAAGGCTACACTTCGTCACGCACGAGTGGTTGTAGCCCGAGGGCAACTGCAGCGTAATTTAATATATACTTCGTCACGCACGATTGGTCGGTTCACTGAGACGGCTGTTTTCCCCGTAAACTTCAATAAGATATACTCGACAAATAGACAGAATCCGTAATTATACGCCTAAAGCCTAGAAATTTCGTTTCAGATCAAAACAATTTTTCGATTTTTTTTTTGGTTTTTTTTTTGGTTTTTTTTTTGGGACTTTGCCGATTTTCGTCGAATTTTCCATAAATTAGCCATGGCGATATCTCGGGAACTAAGAATGATAGAGACTCGCGGCTTACGGTATCATATTCCTCTCGTATAGATGCACAATAAAGGTCCTATACTATTTTATCGCCCGAAGGTAACTTTCGCCGCAATTAGACGATAATCGGTGTCACGTGATTCGACCATTTCTCGCGAAATAAGCGGCATACGCGCACGCTGTTTGCGACGTTGTATTCCTCGTGTCGAGGTCTACCGTAAAGCTCCTATACGGATTTATCGTATCTCCGTAACTTTCCCCGCTATTCGGGTGCGCATGCGTGGTGGTGGTGGTGGTGGTGGTGGTGGTGGTGGTGGTGGTGTACTGGATCCACACACACACACTTGGAGCGATAATATGCTCTTTCTTGCCCCCGGAGAATGTAAAATGTGTATGTTTTATGGGAAAATAAGACGATTTGTCAACCATAGTGTTCCAGCACAGGCAGCAAATTCACACACTTGGAGCCATAGTATACTCTTTCTTGCACCCGGAGAATGTAAAATTTGTGTGTGGTCATAAGCAGGTCGAGACGACCTTTGCAACTAGGTTAGTAGGTCAAGTTGACGTCATATCCGTGTCAAAGGTCACTTCCGGTCACGGTACGGCCCAACAAGAGTTATCTCTCCCTACATAGCGGTCTGTTAGGTCTTACCTTAACGCCTTATCCTAACGCCCTAGCATACCAGTTTTTCTTTTCTGTGCAAACCCTTGTTCTATTTATAGATCACACAGAAGTAGTAGAGAACGGGGAGTTTCGGAGGTGCAATGAAGAGCGTTTGGGGAGGTGAGGGCCTTTATCCATACGGCTACCTGGTAAGTTACCATAGCGTATGTGAGAAGGAGGAGGAGGAGGAGGAGGAATGAGGAGGAGGAGGAGGAGGAGGAAGAGTGAAGAGGAGGAGGAGGAGGAGGAGGAATTATATGACTAGTATAAAATAGAGACAAAGCAATACGAAGACTACTATATAATCGCTTTATTCATCAACTAATAGCACTGCACAAATAATGAGAGAAAACTGCTTATGTGAAATACATCTCCATTGTCGTGGGTATCATTTCGACATCTAGTCTTCCATTCAATGTTTATGTACGAATATTTCCACTGGGAGGTTTCTAAAGGAATGCAAAAATGTCTCTCATAGAGTTATGATATAGGTATGACAACTTGAAATGTCGTAAAGAGGTGTTTGACGAGGTTTGGCGGACACACAGTCTATACAACGGTATAAGTTTCGTCTCTAGGACGATTCTCGGTGAATTACAGGAGTCTTTATTGGGAATGGACGTTTTCGGAGCCCTCGTTGTCACTCAAAGTCGATTGAAGAAGATACTTTCCAGTTTCCAGCTGCGTCTCTATGAAGCTTTGAAATGCCACATGCAATGTCAGCAGATTCTGGGCACGGGTAGTTGTGTTGGTATCGTCTTCAGATCCTATCTGTTTCTTATGCAGTAGAAGACATACTCGGGTCAACAATTGGATGTCATCTAAGAGCGTGATAAGATGACAACGCATGCGTTGATACTGAGAGGCACCACCTTGAGGTGTATTGATAATAGCATCGAGTTGAACGTGGGTTCTACGTAACGCTTCGGCTAGAATATCCCCATCGTGGGGTTCAAAGTTTACATCGGTCAGCGTGGGCTCGGTAGCGTTCATGGTGAGATATAGAAGATGTTGCCGTGTGGGCTAGCCTTATAGATTCGCAGACGGGCTACCATTGGCTATAGCAGTCGATGAATCTTCATCGACTGCTATAGCCAATGGTAGCGTCCTCTTCCTCCTCATTCCTCCTCCTCCTCCTCCTCCTTCTCACATACGCTATGGTAACTTACCAGGTAGCCGTATGGATAAAGGCCCTCATCTCCCCAAACGCTCTTCATTGCACCTCCGAAACTCCCCGTTCTCTACTACTTCTGTGTGATCTATAAATAGAACAAGGGTTTGCACAGAAAAGAAAAAACTGGTATGCTAGGGCGTTAGGATAAGGCGTTAAGGTAAGACCTAACAGACCGCTATGTAGGGAGAGATAACTCTTGTTGGGCCGTACCGTGACCGGAAGTGACCTTTGACACGGATATGACGTCAACTTGACCTACTAACCTAGTTGCAAAGGTCGTCTCGACCTACTTATGACCACACACACATTTTACATTCTCCGGGTGCAAGAAAGAGTATACTATGGCTCCAAATGTGTGAATTTGCTGCCTGTGCTGGAACACTATGGTTGACAAATCGTCTTATTTTCCCATAAAACATACACATTTTACATTCTCCGGGTGCAAGAAAGAGCATATTATCGCTCCAAGTGTGTGTGTGTGGATCCAGTACACTACCACCACCACCACCACCACCACCACCACCACCACGCATGCGCACCCGAATAGCGGGGAAAGTTACGGAGATACGATAAATCCGTATAGGAGCTTTACGGTAGACCTCGACACGAGAAATACAACGTCGCAAACAGCGTGCGCGTATGCCGCTTATTTCGCGAGAAATGGTCGAATCACGTGACACCGATTATCGTCTAATTGCGGCGAAAGTTACCTTCGGGCGATAAAATAGTATAGGACCTTTATTGTGCATCTATACGAGAGGAATATGATACCGTAAGCCGCGAGTCTCTATCATTCTTAGTTCCCGAGATATCGCCATGGCTAATTTATGGAAAATTCGACGAAAATCGGCAAAGTCCCAAAAAAAAAACCAAAAAAAAAACCAAAAAAAAAATCGAAAAATTGTTTTGATCTGAAACGAAATTTCTAGGCTTTAGGCGTATAATTACGGATTCTGTCTATTTGTCGAGTATATCTTATTGAAGTTTACGGGGAAAACAGCCGTCTCAGTGAACCGACCAATCGTGCGTGACGAAGTATATATTAAATTACGCTGCAGTTGCCCTCGGGCTACAACCACTCGTGCGTGACGAAGTGTAGCCTTGTAACACTCGCTATACCTTACATACCTTCGTAATTCGCTTGACTGCTTAGGTCGCATTGAGAATGGTGTTATACACGTCCTGATCATGATTAAAGCGTGTTTGGACTTGTATATATATCGTCCGCTTGATAATAATGATAACTCGGTGGGTGGTGATTTTAGGAACCACTCTCTTATGTGGACGCACCATTCCCCTTCGAATGCTGCAGTGCTAATATATATATTATCTTGTAGCTTGAATGGAGTTTCAACCGTCTCTTTAACCTGAATCATTCTATCTACTATAGGCAGGAATTGTTTGAATGAAAACCACCCATCTCTCGTCAGTCGTATGGCAACACAATAAGGTTTTATAATCTGTCCATTATGTCGTATACGTTGAAATGTTACTTGAGGAGAATTTCCTTCAGCCCTCACTTGAACGTATAGATTACTCATTAGTCGATACATATTGGCTTTTACAGGTGCGACAGTCGTAGAAACAGCGCATGAGAAGCCTTTATATATGCATTGGTCATTTTATCAGTTGACCATGTGACGGTCGACCTAATTTTCGCGTGGACGTATTCCGTGTCCGGTTAAGTAAGTAAACGGAGCGTTTTCCGACGCCGAATAGAGGCGAAACTTACGGGGATACGATAAATTCGTATAGGAGCTTTACAGTAGACCCCTATACGAGGAATACATCGCCGCAAACCGCGTGCGCGTATGTCGCTTATTTCGCGAGAAATCGCCGAATCACGTGACACCGATTATCGTCGAATTGCGGCGAAAGTTACCGTCGGGCGATAACATTGTATAGGACCTTTATCGCGCATCTATACGAGGGGAATACGACGCCGTAAGCCGCGAGTCTCTATCCGTCTTAGTTCCCGAGATATCGCCATTATGACGTCATCGGCTTCCATAGCTTCCATGTTTCAGAACCGGCTATTTACATTCTACTCCGGTACTCATGGATAGTTATGCAAACTGAACATGTTGAGGCTGACATGACTGACTCAGAGTAGTAGTAAAAGGGCATTAAAGGTGTCATATAGGGACAGAAATCTCGTTTGATCCTTTTGTGGCGGGTTAGCGGCGAGGTCAATGGTCATTGGGTGCACTTCCGACTCCGATGGTGTATTCCTCCGCGGCGAGGCTGTCATTTCTGACGGTGATGCGGTCACGGTCACGGTCATAAGCCTCCGCGTACAGAAAGTAGCCCCACGTGGAGGTCCACGAGACTTCAAATACGCTTGTTGTCGCTTCGCCTGAATCACTGGGAATCTCCGGGGATGTCCAGAGGTAAATCTTGGCCTGTCCAGGGTATACCTTGCAGGTTATTATCCCCACACATCGCAATACATGCAGAAGGGGCATCCCCTGGTGGGAGTCGAACACGCACTGCACGCATCAAAGGCTGGTATACTATCCATTGAGCTACAAGTCAGTACATCATAGGAAAGCTTGAAAATACCCTGATATATCATTGAAAATTGTCTCTTGCAGGAAACAAGCGTATGTTTATGTATACTATGATTGTCTTTACCTCCGTCGATCAGACGGAGGTCTAGGAATGCAACGTGAAATCTCCCGCCAAATAATTGTCATATGGGGAACCAATAGGGTTTGTCATGGTTCCCGACGAAATTTTGAATCAATGATTTTGGACACAATTGAAATGAAAGCTCGTGTGAAACACGGGCGAAGAGCATTTCCCTAGACAATTTTGTAACACATAATTTGGTACTCACAGGGCTTTACATCTCCCCAATATGGGCATACCCCCTATTAGGGGTGGCAATTGTTTTTAGGATGGGACAGAGTGGGGGGCAGATACCCCTGGAGGGTGAGCAATCAGGAATCATCCCTGGTAGAAGGGATTTCTTCACCAATGGTTGAAACCCAGTGTGAGGCAATTCCAACTTTATTTTGCGTTTCATGGGCCCACCGACATTAAAAAATTCAAATTGCCACTTTTATATTTCCTACGAAAGTTTGAACATAAAGATTTTAACCCCCTTTTTTCCTGGTTGTATGAATTAGGCTGTTGTATTCAATCTGAAACAATGCCAGCAAATAAAAATGCCAAACAACAAAAAATAGATATCTTTCACTATAATTTTTCACTGTAAGTCAGCAAATTGTTGTTGTTGTAAAATGCTGCTAATACTACTTAAGCAATAACGACATTCAATGTAAATCGGGAACCTTCACTGGCTGTGTGATCTATCACTCTGTCTTGGTACTCATATTTCGACAGTGATGCAGTATGTCAGAGCTAGGGAAATGAAGGCTATTTCAACAGCTCAGCCGATACAGCATGGTTTAAGTTACTGTTGAAGCATGAGACTGTTGAAACACATGCAAAATTCGCTAAATTGTTCTGGAAGAAAAACCACAGCCACAACAAAATGATGACAATGTTAGATTTGAGGTGTATGTTAGCAGTTAAGATGTAACTTAACTTACAGTTTTTTACCTTGAGAAAGTAGGTCAATGTCAGTCATATTCATACACTCCAGGTCCATCATCAGTTGCATATGTGGTATCAATTTAGAATGCCTAGCTATATTTCATGTTATATCATAATATACAGTATATAACCTGAGAAAATAGATTCAATCAACTGGGATAGGCTTCTAGTCAGTCATCAATTGCACAAGTATTATGAATTTGCAGAGCCTATCTTCACTCCTTTAAAAATTATTGCTAATGCTAAATTTGATCTCGAAAAAACAGGTGAAGGTCAGTCAATTTCATTAGGCTTCTGATCCATCACCAGCTGCACATGTGGTATGACAAGAAAGATGGGCAAACAGAGAGACAGACAGATGACGCGGAAACTTCAGTTCATTTTGGGGCATCATTACATATCATCTTCAAAGTCTAAATATTCTGTCAAAATGCACAAGAACACACCATTTTACTTCAATTGTAGAGAAGAAAAGCAACCCCGAGTAGGAATCACGATTTATTCTGTATATTTTGCTATTAGTTATAGCATCTTCAGCAGTGAACAAAGTTACAAACAGCTCCATACGCACAGTATATATGCAAGCCATAATGTGATCTTAGCCAATACGCATTTATGAATAGGTAAGCCAGTAAATTATATCAGGTTGGACAGATATTGAAATGCCGTCATTTTCAGAAATTGTTAAATGTTAAGCGATAACCTGACAGTGATCTACAAATGGTGTGATTCAGGTGTATATCTGTTACCATGATTCAGTCATAATATTGTCTGTAATATATTTATGTCGACAAGGAATACACATATTTATTTGATAATATTATTAACTGTATGTTGTTTATGATTAATATGAACTTTCATTTGCTGGAATCCAGCCATTTGTTCCATATGGGCAATATTCTCATCAGCCATCACCATTCAATATGAATGTGATACATGTACAAGTCCATGGTCATTGATACAGTATGGTGAAGGTGACCTGTAACATCAGTATACAAAATTATACCGAGCGCATTGAATCCGCACCACATGATGCTGAGGCAGGTCAGAACGGAGTGTCGGTAAAATGAGGTATGTTTTGTAGAGGATTCTCTCAATGATGATGCTATACTGTACACATACAAACTATGAAGTGTTGATGTGTCGGGCCTATAGCACAAAATCACAAGTAAATTGGTACAACTAGGCACACAGGGTCTCATTTCTGCCGCTAACGTGTTGATTTGGGTGGAGGCATCCTCTCAGCGGGAGGTGGGGTTGGGAAGGGGCCTAATGTCTCCAGCAGTATTCAAGGTTTTCCATCAATATACTCTATTCCATACCCCAATATTTCAAGCACGTGAAATCAGACAAAACTTATGTGCGGGGAATGTGACTTCCATATCCCTGGCTGGACATGCTAGTGGGGAACCCTCAATCCCAGGTTAATTACCATTGGTGGAGTTAACGTACGACAAATGCAAAATTGAGCTTTGCATCCGGCCCTATGTTATTCAGCGATGTATTCCCCTACGGACCCTGTTGCCTCGACGGAGGTCTTTGCGCTCATCCAGCGCTTGTTGAATTTGGTGCTAATACTGTTATATGGAATATGGAATAGGTCTTTGGATTATGGACGCGGATATTCTCTAATGGACGACGGCTGAATTATGAATGACGCTTGTAATCCATCTGCGCATGCTCAGACAGAGAATAATGGGAAAAGGGCATTGAAGTGGACGTTTTGGGGTAGAGATGGCCCAGTATTGGTCCGAATGGCTCGTATGAGTGTCATATTGATGCACTAATGTCCGATTGGACTGGTGTGTAGTGAAAATACCGTCAATTTGCGCCTGCGCAGTAGAAAAAGATAAGGTCGTTTCTAAACCATTAGCCTCAGACTGTATCCAAACAAGAGTGGTATCCTATTGAAGATCTTATCGGCTAGAGCCAGACGGTTGGTGATACGCGCATGCGCATCCAGGAGTAGTGGAGAAATGGGACTTTCGGAGGTGCTGACTATGCCCCTGGCACTTCAAGAATTTTTGCATACCAATACATCCAGTGAGAGAAGCTGGATGCCCACACAGCTTCTTAATGCCTGTCTTAACGCATTAATGCCTAACTTGAAGCCTTAACGCCAAACCAAAGCCTTGGCGCCATGATGCAGACAGATGAGAGAAAGAAAGATTAACACTTTGAGAAGTTTCCATATAGTTTATTCTCTGGAATTTAGTGGTTCTGGAATTTCGTTCCAACTTCGGAGATCCCTGGAAAAGACACTCTGGTTCCAACGGTAGTGAGTGAGGACGTGGTTCACTGTATGTATACAGAATTATTATAAACTCACTTTTTTGAATATGATTAGTACTGGAAGGCTTGGGTTACTAGTTAATTCACCACTGCTGACATTGACAATCTTTGATCAGGGTGTCTGCACAATTCACTGAAGCTGACTCACTTGCCTATATCTAGTCGCATTCCAGGTAGTAAACATGATGTCCATTTCATGAAAGTGATTGCGTTATTACATAATATGCTTCGTTTTCATTGAATACACCGTGTACATTTTAATTCCTGTATCTCGGTTAGAAGCATTGAACAGTGTACAAGCGATCAATGTGACCAGAGGTACATGTAGATAGACATAACATATCTGCAAGCGAGTGCCATAAGTTACCTTTGCATTTTATTTTAGAATACCGAAAACGAGATTTTCAAGGTTTTCAGTAATAGTACATTCCGCTCTATCTTTGGAGATCTCCGGAAAAGGCATTGATTCAAATGACACTGATTGAGGACGAGGTTCATTATTTGTATACAGAACTATTATTAATTCATGTTTTTAATATGAATAGTATTGGAAGGCTTGGGTTAAAAGTTAATTTACCAATACTGACATTAACAATCTTTGACCAGTGTGTCTGCACAATTTCATTGAAGCAGTCTAATTTGCCTTTTTCTGGTCGCATAAAAGAGTACCGGTAGTAAACACGATGTCCATTTCATGAAAGTGATCGCAGTATTACATAATATGTTTTCGTTCTCAAAGAAAACCCGATGTACATTTCAATCCCTGCATCTCGGTTAGAAGTAGTGGACAGCGTAAGCGATCAGTGTGATCGGCTGTATATGTTGATAGTTTGTTATCTGACAGATATAGGCCTACATGTATTAGGCAGTCAAACGATGTTTAAACGAGTTTGAATGTCTTATCCTCCAAAATCATTACAAATCCTAAATTCATCGGTAAAATTTAATGTGGTTCTTTAATTGGGAATTACCACTATAATAAAATATTCAGTATATTATATGTATCCAATTAGATACGTGGCCTATATAGTCCAACTGAATAGCATGTCCGACATTATTGAAATATTTATTACATGTAATTGCAAAGTCAATACAATAATTAGTTAAAAAATGAACGGAATATAATTTAGGCCTATTTTATAATGAATTGGCTACTCGCTATAATTATCCATAAAGGCTGCGCTATGAAAAGTCTTGTCGAGATATGTGGCGCATACCAGATCTGCAAGCGAGGTATTAAATATTCCATAAGTTACCTTTTGCATTTTATATCAGAATATCTAAAAAGGGCTTCAGGAGATTTCCGTCTATTATGACGAACAGTAAATTTCTGGATTCCATTCTTAATGATTTTGCTGAATGTACTGAATACGCAGCAAACCTACTTTGCTTATATTAATACAATACAGCATAGTCTCGGCACCATCCCATCGACACACTTCCGCATAATAGACTCCGGGAGAGTATTATCCGCATCTTTTACTGATGCCGGTAAGTGATTTCATCTGTGTCACTCTGTATTATTTTAACTTTTGTATTGTACTTTCTTATGCCATTTTTGTTTGTCATACATGTATACAAGGTCATACACACTATGATATGGGTACCAAACGTATTTATTCAACGTACAACAGCCACAGATAACTCATGTTTGTACTGTATAGAAAATTTAATAATTTACAAGAACTCTTTCCTTGTAATAGATGGCGTCTAGTCAAAATATAACAATAGGTTCTGTAAATTGTCGCGGTCTAAACAACAAAGAGAAGCGCACAGATATATTTCGCCACCTTCGCGAGAAAAAGCTGTCAATATACTGTTTACAGGATGTTCATTTTACCAGAAAAATGAAAAAGTATATTTCCACAGAATGGGGCTATGATACCTATATAAGCCCATATTCTAGCAATTCTCGAGGCGTTGCTATTTTATTTAATAATAATTTCGAATTTGAAGTTTTAAGGGTAAAACAGGACACACGTAAGGGTAACTATCTGATTTTAGATATAAAAACCCCAGAGGTCACATTTACCTTAGTGTCTATATATGCCCCGAATGAAGACGACCCCAATTTTTTTGATCAAATTCAGACAATACTGGAAGAAAGGAATAGTCAGCATATTGTAATTTGTGGTGACTGGAACCTGGTTCAGGATCCAGCTCTTGACACTTTTAACTATAATCACGTTAATAATCCTAAAGCTAGACAAAAAGTCAGCGACTTAAAAGAATACTTTGACTTTGTTGATCCATGGCGGGAATTTAATCCTGGTTTAAGAAGGTATACTTGGCGACAGCCGACCCCAATCAAGCAATCACGACTAGATTTCTTTCTGGTTTCCCACAATCTGATGCATGGTGTTAAACAGTCAGATATCCACCCCAGTTACAGGTCAGATCACTCACTTATAACTTTGACATTATCATTTATAGAATTTAAAAAAAGGGAAGGGTTTTTGGAAATTCAACAATTCACTGCTAAAGGACAAAGAATACGTGCAACAAATAAAAAAGGTGATTATGGAAACAATACAACAATATTCAAAACCCGGAAATACAGATAACACATTGACAGAAGAATTCACTATCAACGACCAACTCCTCTTTGAAATGGTATTATTAAACATAAGAGGTAAATCTATATCATATTCCTCTTACAAAAAAAAAAGAAAAGCTACACGAAGAATCTCGGTTGAAGAAAGAACTAGAAATAAAAGAAATAAAGTTAGACGAAACAACAAATTGTGATGAAAAGATAACATTGGTAAATGAGATAGACGAGATCAATAACGAATTAAAGTCCATATACAAGAATAGAGTTGAAGGAATTATGATGCGAGCCAAAGCTAGATGGTCCGAAATGGGTGAAAAACCTACCAAATATTTTCTGAATTTAGAACACCGAAATTACTTAAATAAATCAATAACGAGAATCGAAAACTCTAAAAATGAAATAATAACAAAAACTGACCAAATTCTTGAGGAAACAAAATCTTTTTATAAAAACTATATTCTAAGAAACAAACAAGCCCTGTTGACATTAATACCCTTATTGAGGAGGAAATTCTCAAACTTGACCAATCTCAGACGGCATCTATGGAAGGAGAATTAACGAAAGAAGAAATATCGCGTGCACTTAAAAACATGAAGAATGATAGAAGTCCAGGACCTGATGGCTACACTGCGGAATTCTTCAAATTTGTCTGGATAGATCTAAGTACTTATTTACTAAACTCACTAAATTATGCTTACAAAAATGGCGAATTATCGATTTCACAAAAACAAGGAGTAATAACATGCCTCCCAAAGGAGGGGAAACCAAAACACTTGCTTAAAAACTGGCGACCGATATCTCTACTCAGCGTCTGTTATAAAATAGCATCAGCTGCAATCGCTCAAAGAATGAAAACCTGTTTACCAAAATAATCCACGAAGACCAGAAAGGATTCATGTTCGGCAGATTTATTGGGGAAAATACTAGACTTACTTTTGATATAATGCAATACACTGAAGAACATCAACTCCCAGGAATTCTTATGCTGATCGATTTCGAGAAAGCTTTTGTTTCGGTAGACTGGTCATTCATACAAAAAGCACTAGATTTCTTTAAATTTGGCCCGTCTATACAAAAATGGATAGAAGTGTTCTACAAAAATGCCCAAACTTGCGTTATTGTGAACGGCTTTGTTTCACAGTTTTTCCATATATCTCGCGGCTGTCGCCAAGGAGACCCGCTATCGCCATACATATTCCTGGGGTGCGCTGAGATATTAGCAGCAATGTTAAGAGGTAACAAAAACATAACGGGCATAAATGTTGGGGATGAAGAATATTATATCTCAATATGCTGACGACACTACTATTTTTTGGATGGATCGCTTAAAAGTTTAAATTCTTGCTTAGATACATTACATTATTTTGCAAATATCTCTGGCTTGAAAATGAATATAGATAAAGCGAAAATTGTGCAACTAGGTTCGACTAAAGCTTCCAATACGGAATTTAGACTGGTCACATGGTGATTTTAAGCTATTAGGTCTTGTGTTTACAAACAATCTGGCCGAAATGGTCGAGAAAAATTACAAAGATAAATTAAAAGATATCGTCACGCTTATGAAACTATGATCCAAAAGAGGATTGACTCCATTAGGAAGAAATGTCATTTTAAAAAGTCTGCTGTTGCCCAAACTCAACCATCTATTTTCCTCCCTTCCAAACCCACCAGACCCACTTATAGACGAATTTCAGAAGCGCTGTTTTGAATTTGTTTGGAACTCGAAACCTGATAAAATTTCCAGGAAAAGTTCTGTCAAACCACTTGAACAGGGCGGTTTAGATATTCCCATCGTAAAATATGTAATCCAAGCACAAAAAATATCATGGATTAGGAGATTACAAGCTGATAATCCTAAGTGGGGTAACATATTGAAATTGTATATGCCAGATAACATAGATCCAGTAGGAGTCGGTTCCGCATTTCTAAGAACTACTGTCATACCAAAGATAGAAAACGTGTTTTGGAGGGACACACTTTTAGCCTGGACAGAATTTCAAATAAAAATAGATTACAAAGATTGTAGAACTTTCTCGAATGAAAAACTTTGGCACAATGAAAAAATTAAAATTGGTAACAAAGCTATACATTTTGGTCATTGGGATGGAAGAGGTGTGCGGTTTGTGAATGATATTTTAGAAAATAACGGGAAATTTCTATCATATGAGTCTTTTCAGTCTATTTATAGATGCGCATCCAATTTTCTGGAATACTTGTCAGTATGTCAAGCAGTACGGAAAGCAGCAAACAACATGGGATTTGGACCATTACAGAAACAATATATGACACCGTTAATACCACCACCCATGTCACGGTTAATAAGTGTAAAAAAAGGGTGTAAAATATATTATAGAACTCTTTTGAATTCTCGATTTTCCACTTTAAACGCTCATCTAAGATGGGAAACAGTTCTTGGAAAAAAATATAGTGAATCGGAGTGGCTTATATGGAATAAAAATGTAACAAATCAAAGAGATGTGAAATATAAGTGGTTTCAATACAGAATTATTAACCGAATACTGACTACTAATTTATTTGCACATAAACTTTACCCTGATATATCTATCTTGTGCACTTTCTGTAACAAAGTTCCAGAGACTATTGTTCATCTCTTTTGGGAATGTGAACATATCAACCCTCTGTGGAGTTTACTGGAAAATTGGTTCATCTCAGTGGGTATTTCAATTCTATTCTCTCCGGAAAAAGTTATTCTTGGTCTTTCACAACCCAGAAATAAGCCACTTAATTATTGTATCTCTATTATTAAATTTTCTATATATAAAATGAAAGTAGTTAAAAAAATCCCTTGTCTGAAAAGTGTTCAAAACGCCTTAAAATTAGCGTACGAAACCGACAAATGTATACAGTACAAGAATTACGAATGGCGCAGGTTTGACCAGTATTGGTCAACGCTACATTTACTGTTTAGACCCGTATAGATGTTGTTGCTGTTGTCAATGTAGATAAATCAGAGAGTAATGACGATTGTTCAGTTGTATGATATGAATTTCAATTATAAGTTCAAATATCTTTGTGTAGTACGATAGATTATGCTATGTACAGTGTGTATGACCTATGTATGAAAATCAAATAAAATATAAATTATAAAAAAAAATAAAAAAAAAAAATATAGTTTATTCTCCCCAATGTTACATCATACCCAAGCTGGGGGTGCCGCGATGGTTATGTTTACAATTCAAGTATGCTCTTGTCCAATCAGAAGCCGCCATTCGGTGCTGCATCTGTAATATTTGTTTAAGTATTCTCGGCTGCGCTTGTCCAATCAGAAGCCGCCATTTGGTGTTGCGTCAACCGTCGGCCAGTTTCGCTCTTGTCCGTTAGATGTATCCCTAATCCTCGATACAGTAACGACAACATGTCCTGGAAGAGCTGTTTTTGCATTTTGCAAGGCCTCGGTGGGCGGTAACCCCATATCCTCTTCCAAATGAAGCTTGGTTTTCATGGTGAAACTGGGCTTGGGGTCACCTTTCATTTCAAGCAGTAGCAGACTATACTGTTTATAGATCGCCATGGCTGTTTTTCTGATGTTGGGGTGCATTTTGATTTGAGCTTGTTGTAAGTTATCCTGTCCAGCGTTGATCGCTTCACCACGAGTATTAATAGCTTCATGCACAATACCATCGCAACAGGTAGGTTCTTCCTCACTCAGGCTTTCCTGGAACACAACCCGACTATCTGAGGTCAAGCTCACCATATCAGTATATAGACTCTCAGCAGTCTCAGTTTCGGTTTCAGACGATGGACTG